>CAJNDS010002130.1:500000-585038 GCA_905221605.1 Symbiodinium natans | reverse complement strand
CGTTCGCCTTGGTCCCGGTCGTGACCGTCAGAGATTCCAAAGGCGACCCCTGCTCACCATTTGAGTGTTTAGGCTTCGGGTTTGGGGTCCCCAGGGTCCCGCTTGGTGTTGGGCGGGCTGCGTCCAAGCGTGGCCTAGGCAAAGAAAGGGATACCCTTTTCTTGTTTGAAAGGGAACCGAACCCTACAAAAACCACCAAGAGTGACCGAGGCAAAAGGGTACCCTGCTCTTGTTAGCCACAGAGCCACAGGATTGAGCCTCCGAGCCGAGCCACGGATTTCAGCCAATAACCCCAGGAATCTTCCAGGGTGTTTCGGCGCCCAGATTTTCGGGCCGAGGTCGACGCCGCAGCATTTGCCCTTATGGTCCCTCAGTGGCACACCCGAAAGTCGAAACACAAGGCTCGGTAGTCTAACAGGGACCCACAAGGGCACCAAAATGCAGAACTGACCTCTCACGCCCTAAAAAGCCCTAAACCCAAAGCCCTAAACAAGCCCTCCGAGTAGCAATGCAACCCCGAAGGCCCCTAGGGGGTCCTTAACCTTCCCGGCCTTGCGCTCGGCCCTCCTCCGAGATCCACTCAGAGATGATGCGCTGGAGCTCCTTCATGGGTCTAGGATCTCGGGTTTAGGGTTTAGGGTTTAGGGTTTAGGGTTTAGGGTTTAGGGTTTAGGGTTTAGGGTTTAGGGTTTAGGGTTTAGGGTTTAGGGTTTAGGGTGCCAAGAAGAGAACCACTCTCCAGACCGAAGAATCATGCCAAGAAAAAGAAGCCTCGACCCTGAACTGCAGAACCCTAAAGCCCTCAACCCTTAACACTGAATCTCCCTAAACCCGAAACCGTAAACCCTAAATAAACACTAAACCCTGTGATGCGCATCTGATGCTTTTCCGGCGTTGAAGGGCAGTGGTAGCTCTCGCGTCTCCTGGAGGACCTCCTCGCGCTTTGCGAGACCCTTCTGCGTCTCACGCGGGAAGTCGATCTCCAGCTCCTACGTTACTCGGGGCTGGAAAGAAGAATGTAGCGCTTCTACACTTCAACATTACCTATGAACCTTCAAGTAGGGATGCACGATACCGGCGATGCTAATACTGCAAATCATGAATTAAACTCCAAACACCCTAAACCCTAAACCCTAAACCCTAAACCCTAAACCCTAAACCCTAAACCCTAAACCCTAAACCGTAAACCCTAAACCCTAAACCCTAAACCTTCCAAACCATCAGCCGGCTGCCTGCTTCAAAGCTTCGCTGGCAAGCAACTCCGCCTCTGTCGGTCCCTCGGCCGACGGAGACATCTGCAACTCTTGGCACGTGACATATGGCCGTGTACTGACAGTGAATTTCCAGAGATGCCACGCAACACAGGGAGCCGCCCACCCGAAAGAAGGGCCTGCGGCCCGAAACCCCTCTAATCCGCAAACCTGGTGGACCTCCGCATGATCGATTCGGGTAGGTGGGAACTACTTGGAAGCTCTTTTGACTTAGTATGTCTACTTAGTATCCCCCAGAAGCCCTCATGTATTCCCCATAACCCAACTTACGAACCCTACTTACTAAGTTAAAAGAGCTTCCAAGTATGTGGAAAATGCGCAGAGGCCCTAAACCCTGGCTCCCATCGCTTGGACAGGCCTGCGTGGTGGCCGGGAGGGTGATACCGAACCTGCTCAGAGTGCTTGTGCATGCACATGTCGGCATCCTAACAATACAATGATAGACAGAAGTTGATATACTACTCTAGCATGTATACTACCAGAATAGTCAAGTAGTAGAAAATATCAAAATTATGATACGAATATTGGTTTAATAACTTCAAAATTCTCGTGAAGTAAGAACATACAAATTATGTAGTAGCATCTTAATAAAGAAACCTAATTTGATAGTAATATACTAATATAATTTGATAGTAATATACTAATATAGAAAGACTATAAGATGTATACTATTGTAATAATATGATAATATAGTAAATCTAAGACTCTAAGAATATATGGCTGCTCATACATAGCTGCTCTTCCACCGCTGTTTCGGAATGACGTGGGCTTCTGCATACTTGAACTGCTTTGAGCTCTTTCCTTTCTTCCTTCTTTCTTTTTTTTGTGTTGGGGGGGGGGGGGGGGGGAGAGAGGGGGTTGAGGGTTCCTGTTTCGGGCTTCGGAAACTTTTCATTAGGATCCCTATTCCAACTCGAAGGTAATCTAGGATTGGGATCCCTCTTATGATTCACCCTGTTATGATTCACCCTCTTATGATTCACCCTCTTATGATGCACCCTAAACCCTCACCCTAAGCCCTAAACCCTCTTATAATTTACCCTAAACCACTAAACCCTAACCCCTAAACCCTAACCCCTAAACCCTAAACCCTAAACCCTAAACCCTAAAATCCAGCGTAGGGTTTAGTGTTCCGTCTGACCCCTCTGGCGCGCCTTGCTGGTTCTTTGGCATCGGATCGGGTGCTAGCAGCGCCAGTGGGCGTGTTGTGACCTGAAACGTGTTGCTGGGGGGGTATCAAAAAAGCCCTGGGCTCTGGCTTTCAATCGTTTCACCCTAAACCCTAAGCCCTAAACCCTAAACCCTAAACCCCAAACCCTAAACCCTAAACCCAAGTGAGGGTTTTGGGGTTGAAACCCCAAATCCCAGAAGTCGGAATGGATGCCCCGGCCTGTCCCGGCTGCTGTGCTCGCGGCCGCATCCTTCGAAACCTGAAGAGCTCATGTTCCACCCCAATGAAGAAGCTGGTGTGAAGAGTCTGGGTTTAGGGTTTAGGGTTCAGGGTTTAGGGCTTAGGGTTTAGGGTTTAGGGCTTAGGGTTTAGGGTTTAGGGTTTAGGGTTTAGGGTTTAGGGCGTTTAGGGTTTAGGGCGTTTAGGGTTTAGGGCGTTTAGGGTTTAGGGCGTTTAGGGTTTAGGGCGTTTAGGGTTTAGGGCGTTTAGGGTTTAGGGCGTTTAGGGTTTAGGGCCTTTAGGGTTTAGGGCCTTTAGGGTTTAGGGCCTTTAGGGTTTAGGGCCTTTAGGGTTTAGGGCCTTTAGGGTTTAGGGCCTTTAGGGTTTAGGGCCTTTAGGATTTAGGGTTGAGGGCCTTTAGGGTTTAGGGTAAACTTTCCGAAGTCCTCAAATCAGAAATCCTCAAAACCCCCCTTAGAACCCCGAAGCCTCAACCCTAGAGGAGGCCTCCGGTGGAGTGAACATCGCCACAAGCTCTGCTAGTAAAGGGCTGCAGCAAACTTAATAGGGTTGGCCTTTAAACCCTTTGAACAATAGTTTATATATAGGGTCTCTGATAAACCCCGGCAAGGAAAATACAAGATGTCCCAAAAGCCAACCTAGCTGCATAGCTGTTGCACATAGGTGTAGCTAGACTTTCGGATCTTCCTGGGGGGGGGGGTGTGCCTAGCCGCAACAGTTCCTGGATGACACCGTGGACTCCAACATTGAGGTACAGATTGAGATGTTCCCCCTTATACTAACAGTCCTCAAGAGGAATAATAGGGGGTACGATCATCCCTATTAAAGACTGTTAGTATAAGGGGGAACATCAGGTACAGACTTCAAGGGGTCGGGGGGTAGGCGTGCTTTCAGAGTGTGTGTAGTCGCTGATCTTTCATGTGCCATGCCTGAGCCCGACAATAAAGCTGCCGAAGACCACGAGTACAAATCAAGCTGGACTGTGCTAAACGCAAAACAACGCTACTCTCTGAGTTCGTTCCATCTCCCGTCATCCTTGCATCCTGAAAGGTTCAGGCAGGCTCTAGATAGATGCCCGAATCTTCGTTGGTCTCGTCAGGTGGATTCTTGCAGGCACTGCACTCCAGCAAGCTTCCGAAAAGCTTTAGCAGCAGCATGGCAAACTGCGGACCTAGCTGCCCGAGACCCCAAAAGCTCTGGGCACAACCGACGTGCCGACACTAAAGCTCCAAGCTGCCATGTTTAGCATGGTACTCACGACTACGAACAGCTAGAAAAAAGGAAAGACACGTTCATGCGTCCACATCCTTTGGGGCTCAGCATGCCTCAGTTTAAGGTGGAGAGGTGGTAGGGCTTTGTGGTCGAAGGGACAGGTTCCACGTCAGCCGCATTTCAGGTAAAAGCGAATGTCGCATTCCCACGCCCTCTTCGAATCAGTTGCATTCAGGGGGATGCGCTTATAACTCTACCCCCAAAAAGGACGTCACTACAAATTGCAAATGTCCGGCACGTCAAGCCAACCCCTGTTGAAGCACTTTCGTCGCAAACAAGAGGCTCGAGTCAGTCTTCTCTGGCTCGACTCGACGGATTCAGGACAGTTGCTCCCCCCCCAAACCCCTCAAAACTGCAGTAGCCTCCTAAGACCTCAGCAGCCGCCCCATTGGGCTGAGAAACAAGAAGCCCTATAAAGGAGTAAGCTATATGCATCCTGAGGAAAAGCCGCCGGGCCCACCAGGTTCTAAGGAGCGCAGCAGGAATGCACAGCGAGCTCCCCAAGTTTAACAAAGCCGGCAAAGCTGGGTTGCGGGTGCGCGTGAGGCTCGTGTGACAGTTGAGACGGAGCTGAGAATGACCTCTACTACCCATCAGAAAATACCCGAAACGGTGCCACACACATAACATGCCTTGTATTGAGGCTATGACTCCACTGTGCTCCTCTGTGGGTATGCCAAGGCTACACTGAGCACGGAAAGCATCTATCCGGAGCTTGGGAAGCTGCTGGCGGGATCATCAAGAGTCCAGGCTGCTGTCTGAGCAAAAAACCCTCTGGCCATCTAGCTGTGAGAAGAAGAATGTCATGCGGTGGCGCCATATGGGGGTTGCCGAAATTGGGGGTATCTTATTGGGGTCCTTATTATGACTTCCATCGCGCAGTGCATCAAGAGCTACGGCTACAGTAACATTTAGGGCTCGGGTGTGCGGGTTCACAACTCAAAGTCCAGGGTGCTCAGGCTAGGTTCCAGGATTCAGGCACACGGCCAGATGACGCAGGGTTTTCATGAACTTCCGATGTTCAGTGACATCGGCGTCTTGTGCGTCGCGAAACTCATGGCTGGCTACCTGCATGTTCGTGAGGTCTACACACATGGCACGGTGCGTTTGGGGCCATCTTTCTTTTCTGTGGAAGTCACAGCCGCACACATCAGCTTCCTTGCTCTTATGACAAATCACGATTCAACTTGCCAAAGATGATTTCCCCCCAATTCACCATGCAAACTTCGATTTCGCAAAGCAATCAAAGTGAGAGTCTTCATTGGAAGCATGCAGTAGCGATGGCACTGGTGAGTCGTGTCTGGGCTGCTCTGGTTTGCGGCTCCGCTGCGAATCCGCGCCCAAACTGGTGGCATGGCATTGCTCCACCGCAAGCCAGTCACAGCCCAGCCACGTTAGAGCAACTACCTCTCCAAGGCAACAGCCTTTCCGTGGTAGCTGCAATCTGCATAAAGCACAGCTGTTGTCCGCCCCTTTGTTCAGGAAAGTGTGGGCTTTTCGAGGGGGAGATTCCTGTCAGATCGCTGCGTTGCTAACCGGTGCCACGCCTGGCCATCGCCATAGCGATGAGCAGGCAAGAGCACGATGTGGCAGCTAACAGCAGCTGTGTAATCAGGTCTGGGCTCTTTCTTACATGGGAGCATCAAGCCCAATCCCTTTCGAAGCCTTCTTTGTTGAGGCAAAATAAATGCAGTGTTGCTGCAGGCCCTGCTAAGCAGGTTTGCCGGGTTCCTGAAGCAGCCTTACCCCCTATACTAACAGTCCTTACTAGGGATTTTAATGCGGGGGGGGGGGGGGAACTATAATCCCTAATCAGGACTGTCAGCATAAGGGGAACATCCCAAGTCAGGAGATACAAACTCGGTTTCCTTAGGCCAGCCACGCTCCCATGGCGCGAACTATGTCTTTTCCTTAGGTCTTAGGGGTTAAGGGTTAAGGGTTTAGGGTTTAGGGTTTAGGGTTTAGGGTTTAGGGTTGTGGACTTTGCAGGGAACAGTATGCATTGTATCTGACATTCTAATGCTGACCTGCAGCCTTGAATCACCGAGGCGCCTGATGGATGGTTCACGAACCCAGAATTTCACTGGCGAAAGGCAATGACAGGCTGCCCAAACACAGCCTGCCCTCTCTTTCTAGAGGGCATACCCTCTTCTAGTGTTCATCATCCAGGGCTGTCCTCAACGAATCTGGTCCAGGTCCCCGCAATTTCGTGCAGCACCTAATCCCCAAAAACCGAGTCACTAAGAAATCGCACCCTTGACATGTAGGACCAGGTTCAATGCGGAAGGGCAGCTCATACTCCACAGCTAAGACCATAAACTCAACACGCTCTCAACCCACTCAGCGGCTGTGGCCCCACTTCCTCGGCCTTGAGTCTTGAGTTTAGTGTTTAGGGTTTAGGGTTTAGGGTTTAGCGTTAGGGAGCCCTATACCCCAACGCTTGGAAAGCGCGGAGTTACAGTACACCGTTGTTGGGGTTTAGGTCCCATAAGGCTTCCAGGACCTGAAAAGGTCTGTGAGGTTTTTGTGTGCCCACCAGACCAGCAACCTCAACCGCTTCTGGAAACGATGAGGATGCAACTTAGGGCCACTTCGTGCTTTTCAGCTAAGATTGGCCAAGCAACTCTGATCGCCAAGAGGCGAGCTTATGTCATTCTTTGCAAACAGATACGCAATAATCCCTTCCCCCTAATACTAAAATGACTAAAAACCACCCACCCACCCCTCTCCCCCGTAAGTTAAAAGTTCGTGGACCGGAAAAATTTCAAAATTGGGGGGGGTGGGGGGGTCCTAAACAATAAAGCCCTAGCCTTAAGCTAATGGCTCAACTCAAGGGCGGAGGCCCTCAACCCCCCCCCCCCCGAATTCTCAAACAGGTTTAGTATTGGTCTGGGTGCCGGGAGGGTCCGGGAAAATAATATTCAAAATCAGGGTTTGGGGTTTAGAATTAGGGGGAAGCGATTAGACAAAACAGCACAACCAAAGCTCAGTGCCATGCACAGAACGCTGCGAGGAAACGCAGATGCCACGTACCTCCAGCTGCTATGGTCGCTTTCCACCAAAATCCTAGCGGATCGTTTAGGGCTTTGGGGCTTAGGGCAGGGAACGGAACAAGGATACTGATGATGCTGCTGCTGCTGATGATGATGATCATGAGGAGGATAAGGATGAGGATGAGGATGAGGATGAGGATGATGATGATGATGATGATGATGATGATGATGATGCTGATGCTGATGCTGATGCTGATGCTGATGCTGATGATGCTGCTGCTGATGATGATGATGCTGATGATGCTGATGATGCTGATGATGCTGATGATGCTGATGATGCTGATGATGCTGATGATGCTGATGATGCTGATGATGCTGATGATGCTGATGATGCTGATGATGCTGATGATGCTGATGATGCTGATGATGCTGATGATGCTGATGATGCTGATGGTGGTTCTGGTGCTGCGGCCTTGGAGCTCTACACTCTGGCGACCACATGGAATCCACCGACACACAGCGGTCAGTGGGCTTGGATGGGTGCAGGGGTTTCAAAGGTTTCTAAACCCTAAACCCTAAACCCTAAACCCTAAACCCTAAACCCTAAACCCTAAACCCTAAACCCTATGTTTAAACCTTGACCAAGAACTCTTCAAGTGGAGAAAGTGAATGGCGCACAGCACGGCAAAGCTTCAGTTCCCGATCCCCCGGCTTCAGCTGATCCTGAGTCGCGGCTCAACGAATTAGGGTTTAGGGTTTAGGGCTTAGGGTTTAGGGTTTAGGGTTTAGGATTTAGGATTTAGGGTTTAGCAAAAACCGTTCAGGCCCATCTGGGAGTCGGATTTAGGGTTCAGCACATGCACTGCACATGCCGAAGTCGCAAAGATGCAACACCGGACATATCCAAGCACACCATCGCAACGGATTTAGGGCTTAGGGTTTAGGGTTTAGGGTCTAGGGTCAACCCCTTCAGTTCCTAAAACCGCGCCAGTCGGCTGACTGCACGGCCGCCTCCTACAGCGAGAAGGTTTTGCTTCGAGTTACCTTCCCTGTCCCGAAAGTTCACTCCCCCACGACACTACAACAAGTCCTCACAGTGAACTGCAGCATGTAAATTTGTAGGGATTGTTCTGATCGTTAGGATTAGGGGCCATACATGGTCAGCTCTCTGAGTTCTGGTCCCTTTTTGGGTACCCTAAGTAAGAGGGGCCGCCCTATAAAGGACCCTCGAAAGGGACCCAGGCTTTAGAGAAGTGGCCGCATTGTGTCGGATCAAGTCGTCAAGCACCCTAAACCCTAAATCCTAAACCCTAAACCCTAAACCCTAAACCCTAAACCCTAAACCCTAAACCCTAAACCCTAAACCCTAAACCCTAAACCCTAAACCCTAAACCCTAAACCCTAAACCCTGAACCCTAAGTACAAGGAAGCACCTGAGCCCAGGGCGATCCGACGCCGAACCAGGTCCTCAATCTGCGATAGCTTCTCCTTGCAATTTGCTGATAGTGCTACTGCAAGACGTTTTAAGGATGAGAAGAAGACTAAGAAAAATAAGAATTAAGAATAAGAATAAGAATAAGAATAAGAATAAGAATAAGAATAAGTATAAGAATAAGAATAAGAAGAATACTAATGATAATAATAACCATCATCATAATAATAATAGTAACACGTATGGATGCGAGGAACCCTTAACCACCCCAGCCCCCTAAACCCAAAACCCAAACCCTTATGTAAATCCCTAAACTCCCCAAACCCCTAAACGCCTAAAAGGTTTAGGGTTTAGGGTTTAGGGTTTAGGGTTTAGGGTTGAGGGTTGAGGGTTGAGGGTTTAGGGTTTAGGGTTTAGGGTTTAGGGTTTAGGGTTTAGGGTTTGGGGTTTGGGGTTTGGGGTTTGGGGTTTAGAAGAGGGCCGGTCGGGTCATAGGACTCGCTGCTGTCGTTGGGATCACTTTCAAGACGCATCAGGGGAACTGATGGGGGTCTACGAAAAAAGGGGCCCCTAATACAGACCCCCCGAATAATAGGATCCCCTTCTTATCATAAAGATACCAATGAGGTACCCCTAATTATAATTCAACCCTAAGCCCTAAACCCATAGCCCTAAACCCTAAGCCCTGAGCCCTAAAACCTAAACCCCCTGATGACCCCAGGTGGACACGTGACAGGAGGCGTTTGCTGAAACACAAACGTAGGGGTTTCGGGGCTAGGGTTTAGGGTTTAGGACGCTGACGAATCCCAAGACTTGACTACCGCATGATCTTTGGAGCTGAGCGACATCGCCACCCTCAACCCCAAACCCTAAACCCTCAACCCTAAACCCTAAATTTAAACCCTAAACCCTAAACCGCAAACCCTAAACCCTAAACCCTAAACCCTAAACCCGAAACACTGCAGTTGTCCTTGCTCTCTTCATGCGCCGCCATCATTGCGGTCCATTGCATCTCGGGCTCTGCTGAGTAATCGATTGCCGACCTGTGCTAGGGTTTAGGGTTTAGGGTTTAGGGTTTAGGGTCTAGGGTTTAGGGTTCAGGGTTCAGGGTTCAGGGTTCAGGGTTCAGGGTTCAGGGTTCAGGGTTCAGGGTTTAGGGTCCGCTTGCAACTTCCTCGCCGCTACCTGCATGGTGCGCACACTCCAACACTAAAGAGTGGGAACGACGATCGATGCCGGTATGTGGGCTCGGCACAACAGAGTCTTGGAACAGTGTCTGAGGGTTTAGGGCTTGAGGCTGAGGGCTGCTTAGTCCGGGATCGAGGGAGTTAAGGCCCTATACCTACCCACCCCACCCCCCCCCAACCGCCCCAACCCCGCCCCCCACCCCCACATTGCACGGAAGACCCCCCCCCCACCCCACAAAGGCCCTTCAACCCGAAAACCCGAAAACCCGAAAACCCCAAAACCCCAAAACCCCAAAACCCCAAAACCCCAAAACCCCAAAACCCCAAAACCCCAAAACCCCAAAACCCTAAAACCCAAAAACCCAAAAACCCTAAAACCCTAAAACCTACCCACAACCACAGGGGGGGAACCCCAAGCCCAAACCCGAAAACCGTAAACTCAAGCCTTAGGCCTCGACCTCCATGGTGCAAGCCGACCCAGGTCGTCCGCCCGAAAACCCTTCAGGTCATGACCCTGGTTTCAGGGGGGGTACCCCCAGCCGCAGCCCCCCAGCCGCAGCGTGCCCTAGGACCCTGACACCCTTGTGGAGGTTAGCACATCTCTGGCTCTCGGACTCCTCTTACAACCCCCTGACACGAAACATCCTGAAACGGAAGAAGTTTTTAGAAGTGGACTGTTGTCTAAGTATAGGCCTAAACCCCAAACGGAATAGGTTTGGGTGGCTCTGCCGCCTGGGACGGCGTGGGGTGGGAGAAAAGTTAGATGGTCGTCCACAATCGGGCCAAAGCTGCTCTTCGCGCCTCACGAAGCTTTCGAGCTTGTTCCAAAGCCTAACCTTCACAGCATCTACGCTCTATCACAGCAAACCCTGAACCCTGAACCCTGAACCCTGAACCCTAAACCCTAAACCCTAAACCCTAATTCCTAAACCCTAAACCCTAAACCCTAAAACCAACCCACAACCACACCACGGGGGGGGGGGGGGGGGGGGGGGGGGGAGAGGGCATCACATACGCCCTTTAAAGGATTTTTATCCTCTTAGAGGGACTGAGGGAAGTAGGACCCTATATATGCCCTTTAAGGGGTTATGTAGGGTACCTCATTCCCTCCTTCGCTACTAAGAACCAGCCAGTAGCCCTCAGGAGAACAGGCTGCGCAAGAAATGAGGTTCACACATCCTCTGGAGCAGCGCTTCGCCTTGGAAAGCTGGGATTTAGGGCTTGAAAGTTCGGTATTTGGGGTATTTTGGGTATTTGGGGTACTTGGGGTACTTGAGGTAGTTGGGGTATTTAGGGGGATTTAGGGGTATTTGGGGTATTTGGGGTATGTAGGGGTATTAGGGGTATTTGGGGTTTGGGGTATTTGGGGATTGTTGGGCTTTTAGGGTTCTGAGGGGTTTGAGGGTTTAGGGTCTCTCGGGTTTAGGGCTCAAGGTGCTGGGCTTTAGGCTTCGCCTATACTCCCCTTAGACAATATGCTCTTGGGTTTTATATCAACAAAAAAATGAATTCCCAAGGGAGATATAGGCTGATATAGACACTCCCGTTTGAGACAGTATCTTTACTGTCTCTTGAATCGTCCCTTGGACTCCGATGTGTATAACAGATAACTACAACACTGGGGGACCTGAGGAAACTTGGCTTCAACCCCAAAACCTTACCACATCAGATTGAACTGGTGCATCTCCAAAGACAAATCTCAGACAGCGTTGCTCGACGGGATACTCTGCACATGGCTGCAAGACGCACACTTCCGATAGTTCTGGGGCTTGTAGGCAAGAAATGCAAAAGCTGAACACATGAAGGAGACTAGCCAAGAAGTGCACCGCATCATGGAATTTGCAATTCTCTCTCTATTCTCAGCCCACAGGTAGTTAACGCTTCACAAGATGAAGCAACTGCTACCCCCTAAACCCCTCAAAACCCTGAAAACCCCTAAAACCCCCCGAAACCCCCGAAACCCTTGCGTGCGAAGCTGCTCTTGGCGACTGCTGCGTCCATGTCAGCATGCAAACTTCCTTCCAGCTGAGCTTAAGCTTGGTTGTAGACTTATGCATCACCCTAACCCTAAACCCTAAACCCTAAACCCCAAACCCCAAACCCTAAACCCTGAACCCTAAACCCTAAACTGTTGGAGCGCAGCATCCCAACTCGACATTAACTATGCTTTGGGGATTGCAGTTCCATCTCTCCAACATGCTGCCTGTGCGGCTTCGGCTACAGTGCCTTCATTGTCACTTCTGGTTGTTCCACATCCGCGGCACTTTGTTTCGGCACGCCTTCTTCCGAGGCTTCGTCGTCCGCCTCGTACGGCCTGAGTCCTGCAGCATCTCCCAAGGATTTACCCCGGAGTGACTGGTCCGACGATCACTAGCTTTCGGTGCAGCTGTCGGCCCCTAACACCCGTGCACAACACACCACTGCTCTCCGTGTTGCGGGCCTCGGGTGTTGGTGCACAGAGAGCTGTTGCTGCTGCCTGAGCATCTGAACAGGATCCAGGGCATAATTGTGGACATCTTCATGTTCCCCCAAATGATCTGCGTGTATCGCTGCACAGGGTTGACGCGAAGCCCAGAGAGTCCCGGCTTCATTGCAGGGAACGCTTCGAGCCACTCCGGAATTGATCTAAATTGCTTTGTCCCGGAAATGAATGTCGAAACATGATGCCCTTTCGCGGATCTCTAGCGCGCCTAATCGCAGGGCACCTGCGAGTCCTAAAACCTATGCTCCTGGAGTTTGCCTTGTGTCTACGGATGTGCATACTCAGTGTAGGGTTGAGTGATGAGGAAGGGTTGAAGGTAAGATTCAGTACAAGCACGATCGTGTTTTGAGGGAGGTGAGCTTAGGATTGAGTTCAGCATTGAAGGGTCCAGGGAGGGCCGGGCCCTTCCAGGGGTACGTCAGACTTGCACGGAACTTTCGCAGAACTTCTCCTTGCGTCCAAGCTTTCGGCTTGGGATGTTCACCCTTATACTAACAGTCCGCAATAGGGATGATTATAAGGGGGTACGATAATCCCCATTAAGGACTGCTAGGTAGCGTATACGGGGACATCCCAAGCTTCGCAGCAGAACATTTTCCCTTTCGCACGCGTCTTCACGTCATGGAGGTGTAAGCTTTCTGTAGAATTCCTACAAGGACCTCTAGATCAACACAGATCTCTGCAACCAGCAATCTCCAGGTTGCGACCCCAGAACAGAACCCCACACCAGGCTTGGGTTACCAGGGGCTCCCAGTGTCTTGAGGGGGGGGCTCTGGCTGCATCTGCCAATCTTCTGCTCCAACTGCCGCACTCGCTCCTGGTGCTTAGCATCGCGGGGCTTCGGAGGTCAAGCTGGGAGTCACGCTGGGAGCTCACTATAGGGCCCCTATCCCAGCCCCTGTCCCAGCCCCAATCCCAGCGTGCTTCAAGGACAGGGCTCTTCGAGACATCAAGCAAAGGCCACTTTCTGTTGAACAATGTTTAAGCAGTAACCCATAGTTTTGGCACGGTGTTGTTCAGGCTCTGGGGTTTTGGGTTTGGGCGTGCGCTGCTCGGGAGTATGCGGGTTTTCGAGTTTTGGGCCTGCCTTTTTTGTGTTTGGTAGGGCGTGTGGTCTAGGCTTAGGATCTGGACTTGTGTTACTTCTCTGCTGGGTTTCAGCCTGAGAGGGTTTAGGCTTTGGGCGCAGTTCATACATCACACCGTGTCCTTCAACGCTAGGTCCTTCTTGGCCTTCAAGCCCCCCCCCCCCCCCACCCCCCTAACCAACCCCCTGTCCCCCCAGCTGCCACTGCCTGCCTGCCAGAGAAAACCGGTTGACCCTCAAAGAGACCTGGCCCACGACTCTGCCTCAAGGCACTCGATGGTTAAGTCTTTCTGGAGCATCGCTTGCTCTGCTCGTCGAGCACGCTCGGCCTCGGGCTTTTTGGGCTTTCAGGGCTCAGGATGATCAGGGTGTTGGGCTTACGGCAGCAATCCCCGGCACCCCCACCCTTCAAAATCGAAACATTCTTGAGGCCTGCAATGCACAAGCGGGATGCACAGCTGTCTGCTTGCTCAAGGATGTCAGGCCCTAAAGCCTAAACCCCAAACCCCGAAAAAAAAACTGACCAGACATCCTCAAGCCCCACCCTAAACCCCAAACACCTGCACAAGAATTCAAGAGCAACCCTCGAAACCACTACTCGAAGCTTGCCCCGAAACTGAACCCAAAATCATTTTCAACAAACCCCAAATTCTAAACCCTAAACCCTAAAGCCTCAAGCCTCAAGCCTCAAGCCTCAAGCCTCAGGCCTAAGGCCTAAGGCCTAAGGCCTAAGGCCTAAGGCCTAAGGCCTAAGGCCTAAGGCCTAAGGCCTAAGGCCTAAGGCCTAAGGCCTAAGGCCTAAGGCCTAAGGCCAAAGGCCTACACCCTGGCATGGTATCAGCCTGGCTTGGTGGCTGAGGTCTACGCCCACACTGCCACGGGCCCAACAGCCTCGCCATGCCGGCTGCTAAGGTTTGAGGGTTTGAGGGCTTGAGGGCTTGAGGGTTTGAGGGTTTGAGGGTTTCAGGGTTTGAGGGTTTGAGGGCTTGAGGGTTTGAGGGCTTGAGGGTTTGAGGGTTTGAGGGTTTGAGGGTTTGAGGATTTGAGGGTTTGAGGGTTTGAGGGTTTCAGGGTTTCAGGGATTTAGGGTTTTAGGGGTTGAGGCTTGACCCCTAGACCCTAAATTTACCCTCTTTTAGGGTACCGGTTGTTTGGTGTTTGAGGCTTTGAGAGATTGATTGGGTTTAGGGTGTCGGAATCTGAGGCTGTGAGCGTGCTTTTGGCTTCAGGTCTTTCGGGGGACTTTCGCTCCACAACCCTCGAAAGCAGCCTCAACTCCCCCTTCACCGAAGCCTAAAGCCCGAAAGTTCCGAAAAACTGAAACCCTTGAACCACTAAACCCTTCAACCCTGAACCCGAAACCTCTGAAACCCTCAACCCTAAATGCCTATTCCCTAAACCCTGTAAACCCTAAACCCTAAACCAGAAAGACCCAAACCCTTTGGAGCCTGCGGCATTCCCGGGCTCGGCGTCCGCGTGGACGCCGAGGACGAGGACGGAGAGGCAATGGCCTCGAAGTTAGGGGACCCTTCATCTTATTCCCCTTTTGTAGCCCATATAACACCTATCTAAACCTTATATGCCTAAATAACCCCTAAGGTCCCTTATAAGGGTCCCTCCTTCAGTCCCTTGAGGGGCTCTCCTAGGACAGCAGACTTGAGGATGTATGGTGTGTTGGGTGTTGTGGGGCTTGAAGCCCACATGCTTCGAGGTGCGTTAGGACTGTGATGTCCTCTTTGCGGCCGCGTGCAAGATGCACGCTTTCACAAACTACATTACATACCTCTACGAATGTTCCGGCACAACGAGTGCTGGTGGTGCGCTCAAGAGTTTTCCGGTGTAGAGTTTCGACACCCATATCAGCATTGTGTTAGCGAACGGAGGGGTGGGCTACGCCCCTCCCGAGGTTCTCCTCCTTTCATTCCGAAACGCACGATCCAAAGCTCGCGACCTGAGCATGCTTCGCATGCAACTATGTGGGCCGATTCGAATCCCCCAAACCATGGGCCTCGTCACGACAGTGACTCAGTGACTCATGCTTCTGCAGATAGAATCTCCCAGCCGCATTTCGGGAACGTTGATGCCCATGCTGACCCCCCAGAACCGGAGAAAGGTACTGTCCTCACTCGCGAGCGACTCCACGACAAGGGCTGGGTGAGACCAGAGAATCAGCCCAAAGTAATTCAGCGGGATCGGAGTACTGAGTGGACAATGATGCACGCACACCCGAGCCTGCCACACTCTATTCAGAAGTATGCTTCTACTTGTGGAGGGCGAGAACAAACCTTCCTATGGGGGTTTCCGAAACTAGGGGTACCTTATTGAGTGTCCTTATTATAAGGGGATCCTACTCTTTGAGGATGAACTGTAAACCCTAAACCCCAAACCCTAAACCCTAAACCCTAAACCCTAAACCCTAAACCCTATACCCTATTTTCGTAAACCCCCTTATGCAGTAGGTCCCGCACTTGGCTTTGATGGGATCTCTTGGAGCTGTCGCAGCTCCACGGCGACCTCCTTGCGAGTGGAGGCTGGAGGTTTTGAGGGGCTTCTGGGTTAAACCCTGAACCCTAAACCCTAAACCCTAAACCCTAAGCCCTAAACCCTAAACCCTAAACCCTAAGGGTTTAAGGTGCATTTAGGGTTCATGGGTTTATGGGTTTTGGGTTTATGGATTTAAGGCGCTTAGGAATCTATTTAGGGTTTAGGGGCTTAGGGCTTCGGGGAGTGTGGGTTTGTATTCAGGGTTTGGGGCTGCCGGCTTGGGATGTTCTTGCGGCTGAGGAGCGGCTGCTTAGGGTCTAGGGGTCAAGCCTAGACTGTGGACGCCAAACCCCAAAACCCCAAGGAACTTCTAAACCCTAAACCCAAAACCCCCAAGAAACTCCTAAACCCTAAGCCCTCAACCCCAAACCCCAAACCCTAAACCCCTAAACCCCAAACCCTAAACCCCAAACCCTAAACCACAAACCCTAAACCCTAAACCCTCAACCCCAAACCCCAAACCCCAAACTCTAAATCTTAAATCCTACACCCCAAACCCTAAACCCCAAACCCTAAACCCCAAACCCTGGAGGCCTCGACTGCGGAGCCACGTCGGCAGCCCAGGCTGGGACCTCGCCGAGCGGCTCTGGCACGACCTCGGGGGAGAGATTTTGCTGAGGGGGGTTTTGGGTTTAGGGTTTAGGGTTTAGGGTGTAGGATTTAAGATTTAGAGTTTGGGGTTTGGGGTTTGGGGTTTGGGGTTTGGGGTTTGGGGTTTGGGGTTTGGGGTTTGGGGTTTGGGGTTTGGGGTTTGGGGTTGGGGTTTAGGGCTTAGGGCTTAGGGTTCAGGGTTTTTTTGGGTTTTGGGGTTTGGGGTTTGGGGTTTGGGGTTTGGGGTTTGGGGTTTGGGGTTTGGGGTTTGGGGTTTTGGGGTTTGGGGTTTGGGGTTTGGGGTTTGGGGTTTGGGGATCGCTGATTTTAGGGGCTTGGGCTGTGAGGGTTAAAGGGGGTTAAGGGTTGAGAGTTGGGGGGTTTACGGTTCGGGGTTTAGGGGCTTGGGCTTTAAGGGTTAAGGGTTTAGGGCTTAGGGCAAACGATCTTAAATTGGGGTGGAGGGTTGAGGGCATCGGATGAACATGCACGGAATGCCTACATTTCCAAATCTCCTGTAAGGTGCCTCGATGAGTAGCTTGGTTGAGAGGCCTCCATAAACTTGAGATTGTGGCCATCTTGCTCCGGCAACGTGCGGTGTCCCGCAGCTGGCTCAAACCAGCCACCTCCCACACAACAGTTTCTGCCGGCAGCGTCCGAGAACTGGGCTTGAGGCTTGACTCGATAGTCTGTCTGAACAGTTTGTTCAGATATACATTGCTGCGGGGGGCCATGGCAGGGTGAAATTAAATTACGGCTTCCTTGACTTCTTGAATCCTTATACAGGACCCTAAACCCTAGACCCCGAACCCTGGAGCATAAACGATAGCCAACTCAGAGGACACTTGGCCTGCGAGTCCTTGTAGCTCTCTGTCGCAAACCTGGGAGCAATCGCAGGAATCCCAGCCATCGCCTTTGGACCCTTGAGTTCTTGTCAGAAGAAACTTAACGGGGTTTAGGGTTTAGGGTTTCGGGTTTAGGGCTGGGGGTTGGAGGTTTGGGGTTTGGGGTTTAGGGTCTAGGGTTGTTTAGGGGGCATCCTACAACAAGGGAGACACATTCCGACTGTTTCTTTACTATGTCCTGAGCACCTCAAGGACGGTGTTCTGAGGCACGACGGTGTGTGGTCTGGAGGAAAACTCGTCATCGAGGAACACCCGCGGCAATGCGGCAATGCTAGCTGAGGATGCTTTGGCATCTGGAATCGTCGTAAAGTCATCTGAACTCCCCGATAGGAATTCACATGACTTTGCAGAGTTCGGTCCTCGCCTGCCCGCCAGCCGGCGGGCTTGATCTAACCCATGCAAGACCCCCGCACTTATTGTGGCAGAAAAGGCATCGCCCAACCCTGAATCTCCGAGACCCTAATTTAGAAACAAAACTAACCCCCAACCCTCCGCTATATGCACTCAAGGCCTTCTGGACTTGACGCCTTGCAGCAGCTCCCAAAACAACCCGGCAGCACACTACTCGGCCCCCATCCGGCAAACCCTAAACCCTAAACCGATGGCATGCGAGCCTCTTCCCACACTTTTGGGAGGATCCAAAAAATAGAACCCCCAAATGGTACCCTATACTACTATTGGGTCATTCTTCGGAACCGTTAAGGGGATCTATTTTTTGGATCCTCCTAGGGGTCTGGGTAGAAGTTTGGACCAGCTAGGATGCTGGGATATGCTGGGATGTGAAGGAAGGAGTTCCAGCGAAGTTTCAGGATTAGCGTCTCGGAGATCTACGGTTTCCCAGCTAGCCCAGCTTCCTTGCACGACTGGCCGCACTTATGTCGGTCGCATGCCCACACCTTGCAGATCCTCGGGTAGCAAGCCTTGCGCCCCCGAAGCCACCCCGGGCCCCAAAGCCCCCTAAGCCCGTGAGCCCTCGAAGCCCCATGGCCACACCCCGAAGGCTAACCCTAAACCCTAAACCCTAAACCCTAAACCCTAAACCCCAAACCCCAAACCCCAAACCCCAAACCCCAAACCCCAAACCCCAAACCCTAAACCCTAGGCCCTACAATCCCCCAATTGCCGGCCGCGGCGCGCGCATGGCATCGGGCGCGGGGTCTCGAGCGCTGCAGAGGCGCTGTTGCGGCGGAGGTGTGTCGTCGACTCCCTGGTCGGCATATGGGTTTTGTCAAAGGTTTTTCTGAGGATTCTATAAGCAAATACGGGCTTCATAAGTTCTTATAAGAGTCTTATAAGGCTTTTATAAGGAATTTAGAAGGGTTTCTTTTAAGGGTTTTGTAGGGTCGTATAAGGGTTCTGCAAAGGTTTTCATAAGGAATTTAGAAGGTTTCTTTTAAGGGTTTTGCAGGGTCGTAGAAGGGTCTTGTGAAGGTTTTCTTTTTTGGACTTTAGAAGGGTTTTATAAGGGTGTTGTAGGGTCGTAGAAGGGTCTCGTGAAGGTTTTTCTTTTTTGGACTTTAGAAGGGTTTTATAAGGGTTTGTAGGGTCGTAGAAGGGTCTTGTAAAGGTTTTTTAGAAGGATTTTTATCAGGGTTTTATCAGGGTCTTATAAGGGTGTGTAAGGGTTTTGTAGGGTCTTGTAGGGTTTTGTAGGGTTTAGGGGCTCAGGGTTCAACCGAAGAAGTATCCCCGAATAACTCTTGAGGCTTTAGGGTTTTGGGTTTAAGGTTTAGGGTTTATAAGGGGTTTAGGCTTTACGGTTCAGGATTTACCGCGTTTGGGGTTTCGGGTGAGTAAGGCTGTTCGGGAAAGCGAAATCGATACTGAGAGGAGACCCAATTTGGGGTTTAGGCTGTTGGTTTTAGGGTTTAGGGTTTAGAGTTTAGGGTTTAGGGTTTAATCAGTATGTCTTCTCCCCTATACTCCTTCTGAGGCATGGACTTTTAGGTATAATGTGAGGTTTCGTCCTTCTTTCCCTATTAAGAGCCATGAAATTCACTATGCCTCTAGGCAAATCTAATCCCTTGGACCCTATTCAACTTCCTGCTAGTTGTTTCGGATTTCGGACTGCTCCTAATTGTGTTGCTAGTTGAGACAGAAGATAACATGGTTAACAAATCCGTTCCCGTGGGTCCTTTCAAACACTTTTAACAGAAATGTCCCCCAGACATCATCCTAATTGTTTTGCCTATTGGGGGCGTCCCATAACATGACTCCTCCCAATTGTTTTGGACTCCTCCTACTCGTTTTGCTTGTTGAAACAGAAAGAAGCATGATTTACAAATCCATTCCACTGGGGCCTTTCAAAAACTTGAACAAACTTGCATGGTTAACAAGTCCATTCCTGTGCACACTTCAACCACTATGAACAGAAAAAAGCATCCTCCTACATGTTTTGGCAGTTGGGGCGTCCCATAACCTGACTCCTCCTACTGGCTTTGGTCTCCTCCTAATTGTTCGGCGTGTTGAAACAGACGGAAATATCACTAACAAATCCATTCCTTGACTTCCTCCAAATTGTTTTGCTTCTTGAAACAGAAGAGAAATACCGTTAACGAGTACATTCCCTTGAAACACTTGAAGCAGACATGTATGGTTAATTTCTCCCGCAAGAGAGTAGACAATATCTGGTGTGATCTACACGTCTCCTTTTGCAAACAAAGGGGGCGCGTAGATCGCACCAGATTTTGGCCATCGCGTTTTCTCGTGATTCTCTCAAAACAAGGCGTGGGCAAAATCTGGTGCGATCTGTGCGTCTCCTTATATAGGTAGACGTAAAGAAATGGGGGGCGTGGATCGCATCATTCCATTGGACCCAGAGAACTTTGAAACAGACATGTGAGCGTTAACAAACCCAATCCTTGGGACCCTTTACAACTCCTGCTAATTGTTTCGGACTGCTCCGAATTGCTTTTGTTGCTTTTTGAAACACTTTAAACAGACAAAAACCCACTTTTTCATTTCAACCATTTTGCACCATTTTAAAACGGAAAAACTGGTTGAAATGGAAACTCCGTCCCTCCCCCAGGAGCCCCAGGCAATTAAAATGGATGAAATGGTGAAAACGGTTGAAATGGAAAATCGGGCCTTGGGGGAAAAGCCCGAAGCAATTAAAATGGTTGAAATGATTGAAATGGTTGAAATGGAAAAGGCTTTTCCATTTCAACCATTTCATCCATTTTAATTGCTTGGGGCCTTTCCCCCAAGGCCCGATTTTCCATTTCAACCATTATTTACCATTTTAAAATGGTAAAACATGGTTGAAGTAGAAAAGGCTTTTCCATTTCCACTGTTTTTTAACATTTTAAAATTGGAAAAAATGGTTGAAATGGAAAAGCCTTTTCCACCATTTCAACCAGTTCAACCATTCTCCCAGTTCAACCATTTCAACCATTTCAATTGCTTGGGGCTTTTCCCCAAGGCCCGATTTTCCATTTCAACCAGAGCCCTAGTACTAGTTTTTTTTCCCTTGTACTAGTGGTACTAGTACTCGTGGTACTCGTACTAGTAGTACTACTAGTACTAGTAGTTCCAGCACCAGTACTAGTACTAGTACTAGTACTACTAGCACTAGTACTAGTACAAGTACTACTACTGCTACTACTACTACTACTACTACTACTACTACTACTACTACTACTACTACTACTACTACTGCTACTACTGCTACTACTGCTACCCGAAAGAGAATACTCACATAGACCCTAAAGGTCCTACATACATACTCCTTTTCTTCAGTGAGTTCCCTCAATTGGGGCCCCTTGTTGGGCATCCTGAATATCAGGGGCCGCCTGATCATGCTGACCCCAAGAAGGGACCCTGAGCTAGAGAAGTGACCATACATATAGATAAATAAACAAATGACTATATATATATATATATTCTTTTTTTCTTTCAAGCAGATACCTTGTACCCTAAACCCTAAACCCAAAACCCAAAATCCTAAACCCTAAACCCTAAACCCTAAACCCTAAACCCGAAACCCTAAACCCTAAACCCTAAACGCTAAACCCTAAACCCTAAACCCATCTATCTTTATTGACTATGTCCCTGCATCGTCACAAGTCGAGGCTGGCAAGGTGTCGCATCGCCAGCCTGGTTGTAGCGGCAACTGGGCAGGACATCGTCGCAGCGACCTGAGCTGGTTGCTCAGGCTTTAGGGTTTAGGGTTTAGGGTTTAGGAGTTTAGGGTTTAGGGTTTAGGGTTTAGGGCTTAGGGCTTAGGGCTTAGGGCTTAGGGCTTAGGGCTTAGGGCTTAGGGCTTAGGGCGTAGGGCTTAGGGCTTAGGGTGGCATGACAGTGAGTAATACTTCTGTAAGACTTATGATATTTATGAAATGCACCATATTTTCGATATGTAGTATGAAGAGCCTTGAAAGTATTGATTAGACAATGGTTTTAATCATGTTAATCGTCTTAGTCATCCAATACAGAGATTCATAACAAGTATGAAGACTACTGATGTTGATTGTGCTAGTAGTGTGCAAATCGGAAGACAGCATAAAACAACACTGACAAGGTGAAAACAGTTACTACTAGTAACCGTATCAGTAATATCAATGTCCTAATAAGCATTCATCATATTCATAGTTGTAAGATTAACCAATAATATGAATAGCATGAACCATACTCATAATGTCTGTAGTGTTGATTACATTTGATTACATTCGCCTTTGATAATATTGAGAGTATTCAGAACTTGCTAGAATTGCTAATATTCGCAACAATAACAAGATCAATAGCATGAACAAGACTGGCACCAAAAATATATGTATATTCAAACTAGGAAAATGAAAGTGCTAGCAATGCATTCTTTGGGAAACGCTTGTAAATTAATGATATGAACTACATTAGCAATATGCCTGTTCACATGGTTTTCTCAGTAGTTGAGGAAGCATGGGGTTTCGGGTATGGGGTACGCAGTACTCCGCGCAGCCTCCCGATTAGTAAACCAGGGTAGACGCGAATTCCGATTGAAGTCTTCAACTCCTATACCCAAAACCCAAAACCCAAAACCCCAAACCCTAAACCCTAAACCCCTAAACCCTAATTAGATGTTCAAGAGCCTACGGTCCCTTGGCTGCGGGCGTCTGAAGAGCGTCTGCGCATGGAAAGGGGCGACGTCCTCCCACGTCGAAATGTCATAGACGGAAGAGGGTGAGGGCTGCAAACAGCTACTGAAAGCAGAGTTGCTGAAAAAGGAGATCCCAAACCCCTAAGCCCCTAAGCCCCTGAGCCCCTAAGCCCCTGAGCCCCTAAGCCCTAAGCCCCTAAGCCCCTGAACCCCTAAACCCCTAAACCCCTAAACCCCTAAACCCCTAAACCCCTAAACCCCTAAACCCCTAAACCCCTAAACCCCTAAACCCCTAAACCCCTAAACCCCCTAAACCCCTAAAACCCCTAAACCCCTAAAACCCCTAACCCCTAAACCCCTACCCTAACCCCTAAAAACCCCTAAAACCCCTAAACCCCTAAACCCCTAAACCCTAAACCCCTAAACCCTAAACCCCTAAACTAAACCCCTAAAACCCCTAAACCTGAACACCAAGCAGGGCTGGAGGACTAGGGCTCCGCGGGGGGGGGGGGGGTGGAAGTGCACGCTTTTGGGTGGCGCAAGCGGCGGAAGATGCCTAAGGCTTTCCTAAACCCTCAAGAACGACCAATGCTCTTCCCATATGGGGGTTTCCGATAATGGGGGCCCCAAAATAGTAAATAGTAGAATCCAAGTAAAAAAGGACCCCTGGGAGGGTACCGATAATATCGGAACTCCCACATGCTTCCTATAGGAATGAAATTAATACAGGCTACCCAGAATACGCATTCTGGTGAAAGTGCCCCCTGAACATTCCGCACGGCACCCTCCCCCCCAACTTGGAGCTCTTTGGAGCTATAGGGCCGAGCGTGCTTGATGATTTAGGGTTTAGGGTTTAGGGTTTAGGGTTTAGGGTTTAGGGTTTAGGGTCTAGGGTCTAGGGAGTCGAAAAGGGATCGGGTCCTTTTCGTATCATAGGGAATTTCGGAATGCTCAGCTCTGTACGGTTGCCGGAAGCGCAATCAAACGCTGCCAAACATGGCGTCATGCAGTCACTCGGCAAGTCTCCTGGGGCTCTTTGTGACCTGCACAGGCAAGTGGGCACAAATACTAGACCCAGGAGAAAAATAGGAATGAAAAGGGTGACGGCTTCAGAGCTGGTATTCGCTTCCAGCTGCTCGCCTCTTGTGTTGCCTTGGCTCTTGTCAAAGGCCAGGAGAAGCGTCCTGAAGATTGCAAGGAAGATTGCAAACGACTGGCTCTGCGGAGTTGAAGCACTTTGAAGGACGCAGAGACCAGCATGCAAAGGTTGCTCAAATCTAAGCCTGAAGTGCAGGGCTCCCTTCTCAAAAAAGCTGCCAGCCGCATGTCACTTTGAAAATGAACCCTAAACCCTAAACCCTAAACCCTAGACCCTAAACCCTGAACCCTAAACCCTAGACCTTCAGAATCGGTGTCCAGCCTTCTCGGGGGCTGTTGGAGCGCATGCTTGTGAGACGCTGGTGCGTGCCTTGGTCTGTAGCTTGGGGCTTGCGAGTCTGGGCGTAGGGAGCCACGGTAGCGGGTCGAGGGTTTTGGGGCTTAGGGTGCGGCTTTTGGCTTACGGCACAGGTGTAGGGTGGGAAGTGTCAGAAGTGACTGCAGGGCCTGACAAGAAGCTCTTGTCGGTGCATTATTGCTGCATGCTACTTACTACGATTTGCGGGGGCAGTTGTTACAAGTCTTGCCGTGATGTATACCTACAGGTCCTGTCAGAACGACAGACAATGGGAGTGCAGCTTCATGATTTGGCAGTTCCCGCCCTGCAGCGCCTGACCCAGCCGTGATTCAAAAATCAAGGGTTTAGGGTTTAGGGTTTAGGGTTTAGGGTGTAGGGTTTAGGGTTCAGGGTTCAGGGTTCAGGGGTTAGGGCCGGTGACTAGAGACCTGCTGCCACTGCTGATGGACCACCAGGGCACTGACCGAAATGTTGTCTCGCGGCGGCAGAAAAGAAGCACTACCACCGCCACAACCACTCTCTCCCACTAACTCTCCGTACAAGCTGGAGCCCGGTGCCACGGCGTGAAGAAAGTACGGTATTTAGGGCGGTTTAGGGTTTAGGGCTTAGGGCTTAGGGTTTAGGGTTTAGGGTTTAGGGTTTAGGGTTTAGGGTTTAGGGTTTAGGGTTGATTGTTGAGACGCCCACCTAAAGCAGGCCCTGGCGCGGCTTCGCCATCTGAAGGCTGCAAGGGAGAAGCGAAAACTGCTGAGCAAAGAGCTCATGTATCAAAAGGGTCTAGGGTTCAGAGTTCAGGGTTAAGGGTTTAGGGTCCAGCATCTCAAGTCCAAGCAGTCACTAGTTTAGCAGCTTTTCAGGCGCCCGACAAGTACCCACCCACCCAGAGAATCCCATACCATCAAGAAATTTAGAAGTTTCATGCGCAACCCAAACCCCAGGCCCTAAACCCTAAACACTAGGCCCTGAACCCTAAACCCTAAACCCGAAACCCTAAACCCTAAACCCTAAAACCTTTGGGACTCTAAGGCTTGAACCCTAAACCCTCGGCCCTGAACCCGAAACCGAAACCCTAAACCCCGTCAACCCTGTAAACCCCGTAAACCCCGTAAACCCTGAACCCTAAACCCTACACCCTAGGCCCTAAACCCTAGGCCCCAAGGCACCCTAAACTGCAGACCCTGGACCTTGACCTTGCCCAATGTTTTTGCTTGTTGTCTATGACCTTGCCCAATCTTTTTAAGACGTTGCGCAATCTGTCTATGACCTTGCCCCATGGTTCACTAACATTTGAATTACACATGATATAGAGGACTAGGGCTTAGGGTTAGGATTTTGGGCACTGAGCTGACATGGACAGGTACGCAGCTTTTTCTCAACTGTGGGGAATGGAAAGCGTCCAGGTTTCTCCTAAACTACAGCGTCGAATTCTCTCGTCTTTGCACACTCAGGCTGCTCACTCCTCCTCAGCAGATCATGCAAGGGTTCAGGGTTTAGGGTTTAGGGTTTAGGGTTCAGGGTTCAGGGTTCAGGGTTCAGGGTTTAGGGTGTTTAGGGTTTTTAGGGTTTTTAGGGTTTTAAGGGTTTTTAAGGGTTTTTCAGGGTTTTCAAGGGTTTTTTAAGGGTGTTTAGGGGTTTTAGGGTTTTAGGGTTTTTAGGGTTTTTAAGCTTTTTGGGGTTTAGTGTTTTTAGGGCTCCGGCGAGACATGCCCTGCGGTCTGAAGAAGTGCGGTGCGTCAGCATGACTTTGGGGATGCGCTCCCCAAGCTCACAGTCCCCAAGCCCACAACCCTACACCCTAAACCCTAAACCCTAAACTCTAAACCCTAAACTCCAAACCCTAAACCCTAAACCCTAAACCCTAAACCCTAAATCCGAAATCCTAAACCTTGAGGGTGGAGCTTCCGCTGCGGGGCCTAGGGCCTAGGGTTGGGTGGTTCATGGCCAGTTCCACTGGGGCTGTGGCACCTTTTGGGTACCCTCAACCCTCAACCCTCAACCCTAAACCCTAAACACTAAACCCTAAACACCAAACCCGAAACCCTAACCCAAACCCCAAACCCCAAACCCTAAACTAGGGACCGCCACTTCGAGTCACGGGCTACTGGCTACTGGCCTCTACCAAAAAAACTAAGGCCCGAAGTCCAAGTGAGTGGCGTCGAAGAGGCCCAGGCCAGCTGGAGAGGGATTTCGGGTTTAGGGTTTTGGGTTTTGGGTTTTGGGTTTTGGGTTTTGGGTTTTGGGTTGACCGTTGACCCCCAAAGGATGTGGCTGATGGTTCCTGACGAAGTCTACCATTAGGAATGCGGTTGCTCCTTCTGCCCCGTGATGATTCTTCAAAATCTCGAACCTCGCGGTTCCCCCAAGACCGGCACCTTCCCTTACCCTTCTGAGTATAGGGACGAAAATTCGGTACCTTATCGAATCCATTGAAGGGCTTATTCCCCTAGTCATTACCAGTACGTTCAGTTCTGAATCAATCCTGTATCTCGAACACCCGAAGAACAAGGCGAAAGACCCAGAAGGGGGTGGACTGGAGGGGGGGGGTGGACTGGGGGGGCCTAGGGGGGTGTAAGGGGGCCCATAGTCCCTTCTTTGGGGCCCTTAAGCCCACAGCAGGCCTCCCATATCGCGCCCAGGTCGCCCCTTCTTGCCCTGGAATACCTCCGCTCAGGGCCCAAACGGCTGCTCTTTTGGGTGGTGGGCAGGGGGGGGGGGGGTGGTCCTAAGGATGATCATACTCACCCTTTTTTGGCTCCAAGGGGCTTGAAAGAGAAAATGAGCCCCAAAAAGCCGTCTTACGGCGCTTCCTTGGCTCATGGGTCTGGGTCACCCTATCCCCAAAAAAACACCTCTCCCTAAAAAACAGGGTCAGAAGGGCTCTTGCTCGGGGTCCTTGAGGATGCATAAGGGGGCTTTGGTCTTCAGGCCGCCTTCGGATCGCGAGTGCGGTGCGTGCCTTTGGGAGTCTCGCGGCTTTCGGGGGGCTGTGAGGTTTTCAAGGATCCCAGAGTAGGCCTTGGTGTCCATCAAGCTGTCATCCTCCTCCTTCTTCTTGAAGACCTGCGGGGGGAAAAGGGGCGGGGAGAACAACAAAGGCCCTGAATCCTGAAGACTCCAAAAACTTCAGGGCCTGCAACCCGGAATCCTGCGCTGCGAAGCACATAAATCTACACCACCCTCTTTTGTCCCGATGCAGTTCAAACCTGGGTTCAACTTCCTACGGTACTAAGCCCCGGGCTACTGAACCCCAAACCCTAAAGTATGCCTAATCCTAAAGGCTCGTGGGTAGTCACCCTAAACCCTAAACCCAAAATAAACCCTAAACCCTAAACCCTAAACCATAAATTAACCCTAAATACACCCTAAACCCTAAAGGTTAAAAGTACAAGCAAACAGAACCTTGCCTTCGTGGCATCCAACTCCACGCTTCCCGCAGGTTCAGACTGGCAGGGGCAACGCTTTAGGGTTTAGGATTGAGGGTTTAGGGTTGCTTTGGGGGCCCTAAACCCTGAACCCTAAACCCTAAACCCTAAACCCCAAACAATCCTGAGGAGAACTTCGAAACTTCCATCCGCAAGAGAGCCACAAGGCATGGCGCCTGCGTAAGCGCTTGCAACACGGTTCGCATCTCGCCCTTCTTTCGGACCTCCGGTTGCGATCAGTTAAGTAAACATAGGTTGCTTCGGTTGTGGACTCTGGGGTCTAGAGTCTAGGGCTTCAGGCCACAGGGTTTGGACAGTGCGGCGTTCGGGGTCGGGTTTGGCATACCCCCAGGCCCTAAACCCCACACCCTAAGCCCTCATTTTGACTGATTTCAGCGGGCGGCACCCCAAACACCGGGGCCCCCCGCATGTTGCGGCCCGAAGTCCTGAAAGGAAGTTAACAAAGGAAAGGGGGCTGAGGCCACATCATGAGGGATTGTGAAGGCTTAAAGCAACACCAGACAAAAAAAGATGTACATGCATTACCTTACAGTACAGTACACTACATTACATTACATCACAGTACATCACATCACATTACATTACAACACCTTACCTTACCTTACATTACATTACACTACATTTCATTGCATTACACTACACAAGTAACACTACACTACATACCATGCCATGCCATGCCATACCATGACATGCCATGCCATACCATGCCATTCCATACACCCATACACACATAATTACATAGTTACATAATTGCATACATACATACATACATACATACATACATACATACATACATACATACATACATACATACATACATACAGACATAATGTACAATATAGAATATAATCTTACATATACTAAAGGTGTGGGAAGTCTTCAGGATCCTGGACATAGTACTCGCCGTCCCACAGGTACTCTGCGCAGAGGTATGCGTCGCGGCCGGTCTGCGCAGGTGAGAAAGACGAGGCTTTTGGGGGAGAGCTTTTTTCGAATGCGCAACAGCAGGAATAACTCTCTCCTACGGTCAGCTTCGACGGCTGACCTAAGTCAACTTGGACCATAGCATTTCCAAATGGTGGAGCCCTCCAAACTCTCAGCTACAACAGTGTGTTGCAGCCCATGCAACCCTCGTGCGAAGATGTGCCTTGTCAACAACACGGCTTTGCGGCTGAGCTGATACCCACCTGAGCAAGACGGGAAGACATCGGCTAAGCCGAACGGGTCTCTTGACGGCCGCTACGCCACCGCTTGAGAACACAAGCATCTTGAGTTGCGCAAGTTGCTCCCTTCCAGCCACTGGACCTTACTAGTCAGTCTATATAACACGACAACGATGACAACTTTAAGACGACGGCTTCCAAATGACACACATGGGGTTCTGCCATCATGGCGTGACTGCACAAGGTGCATGTGAGGGGTGCGGGGCGGAAGGCCAGTGCAGCACAAGCGGGCTGGCCTACCCACGTTGCAATCGTCATCGAATACCCAGACCTGCATAGCCGGACCAGCCAACTTTCGAGCAGGACCCCTACTGGAGATTCTCGTCAACATCGATTAGGAGGCACGGGCAATATTGACCAGACAGCTGCGCAAACATCTTTTCCAGGTTGGCGAGCACGGCCGAACCTCTATGTTGGGCGACTTGAAGTTGAGGCACCAGGGGGGCCACTCCCACCTGGGACGGACATGCAATATGGCATACCTATCTACCTATATATGTATATATGCACTTTGTATCAAGATCGATAGTCTGTAACCTATACTCTGTACCATCTATGCATCCATGACTCATCACACTTGCATAAAACCTTATAAGATACACTATCAGAGGCTCCCCGACGCCAAAGAAGGGACTGGCGTTTGCCGGACCCGAACCGGAACTACCAGGATGTCGTGGAGCCATCTGGGCATGACTGCCGACCCTGGAACCCCAAAACCCTGAACGCACGAAACCCTGAACGTGAGTCAGGGTTTAGGGTTTAGAGTTTAGGGTTTAGGGTTCAGGGTTTAGGGTTTAAAAGTTAGAAGGTTTAGGGTTCAGGGTTCAGGGTTTAGGCCCCCCCCACACCCTGAAGCCACAAACCTGCCCAGCCTGCCCGGGATGAATTAGGCCCCCCGGCTTGTTTGGAAGGGAGCCCTCTGGCGGCCTGGGGTCCCCCTGCCGCAGCGGCAGAGTCGGGTTTCATGAGTAAGGTTTAGGGTTTAGGGTTTAGGGTTTAGGGTTTAGGGTTTAGGGTTTAGGGTTTAGGGTTTAGGGTTTAGGGTTTAGGGTTTAGGGTTTAGGGTTTCGGGTTTAGGGTTTGGGGTTTGGGTTTGGGGTTTGGGGTTTGGGGTTTGGGGTTTGGGGTTTGGGGTTTGGGGTTTGGGGTTTGGGGTTTGGGGTTTGGGGTTTGGGGTTTGGGGTATAGGGTATAGTATAGGGAACTGGGAAAAAGTCGGGATATTCCCTTACAAGGAATGCGCTTGTCTGAGGGTAGCGACATGGTCCCTGAATACGGCCCCTGGACTGGTTCTAATTCTGGGCCCTTGGGTTTTATAGGGTATAGGAGGGGTATATAAGGGGACCCCCATTTAAGGGCCCATGGTAAGGGACCATGTAACTAAGAGTTTAGTGGCAAAGGTTCGGGGAACCCTCGAAGCCACAAGCCCTTCAACCTTAGATCCCAAGGCCGAAGTAAAGTGTTTCGGGTTTTAAGGCTTAGGGTTTAGGGCTTAGGGGTGTTCAGGGTTGAGGGTCTAGGGCTTTAACGGCTGAGAGGTTAGGATTCCTGGAGAAAGTCGGCCGGTTTAGAACTATTGGAGGGGAACCCGAATTTCGAACACACGCACACCCCCCGCCCCCCACCCCAATCTCTGAAGCTTCAAGACCGCACTGCCTTGGAGGAAGCAGGCGGATCCTCGTAGCCTTGGGATCTTTTACGGGTGTCGGCCTTCCGTGGCACGAAGTTGTTGGGCGCAAGTACGGCTTTTGGGCTGCTGCGGCGCTGCATCTTGACTAAACGTCCGCCCACGGAAGCCAGTTCACACGATGGGTTGCTGTCACAAGCTCCTAGGGTGTGGAACATGGCGCAGGCGGCATAGCTGCCAGAGCGAGGTCCCACGGAAGCGGGCTAGAGACATGTGATTCAAACCCGAAACCCTAGACCCTAAACCCGAAACCCTAAACCCTAAACCCCTAAACCCTAAACCCCACACCCTGAGAACACCTCAACCAACCCCTGCTCTCAGCGCCCCACGTGGCACTGGCTCGGAAGATGGTGGTGGGGAACCCCGCTCCGGGAAGGCCTCACCACCACAATGGAGAAATATGTATATTTGGCGGTTTACGGAAAGAAGGGACTCTAATATACACCCCCAAATAGTAGGATTCCCATATAATGAGGACCCCAAGAAGGCACCCCTAATGTCGAAAACCCCCGTATATATCGTTGGGTTTGGGGTTGTCGCTGAAAATGTGCGGGGGGTTTAGGCTTGGACAAGTTCGGTGACTTAAGATCTCCCTGTACCCTGCGCTTCCGAGTCTTCGTTCTGAGAGCTGTCGTGGCAAGGAGGCATCTGCCCGCCAGACACCCCCGACACCCCCAAAACCCCCCTAAACCGGGTTGAGGGCTCAACCCTAAGCCCTAAACCCTAAACCCTAAATGCAACACTAAACCCTAAACCCTAAAACCCTAAAACCCTAAACCCTAAACCCTAAACCCTAAACCCTAAATCCTCCACTTGGCGACCTCCAGCTTCCTTCCGGTCATGAAGGGGTCGTCCCGGAGGCCCGAAGGCCTCAAGCGCACCCAGAGGGCTTTTTGGGAGGAGCTTTCCCTTCTGCGTGTCCTAGACCCTAAACCCTAAACCCTAAACCCTAAACCCCAAACCCTAAACCCTAAACCCTAAACCCTAATTCGGGTTGAGGGTTTCGGGTGCATAGGCTCAAGACTCTCGAGCTCCGAAAAACGAGCAGACATTGCAGCTCATGCAGAGCTTTTGTTTCTGCAAGTAGGGTTTAGGGTTAGGGGGACCCTTGGGGATATAGACCCTCTGAATAAGGTTAAGAAGGGGTTCCCTTTTAAGGGTCCCCCTTATCCCACCTAGGAGCAAGTCTCTTTCGGTCGAGAACGAGATAAGGGATACGGGCTTTTTGCATGAACACCTCCTACACGAGCGAATTCTACGGGTTTTCCATCTTACCTTTTACAAGCCCGTAGAGAAGCCCTGCAGAAAAATTATGCATCTTTTCGGGAACTAAATGTATATATAGGCCATTAATTTCATCAGTATGAAAGGATACTTTGTGTTTCCATATCAGCCACTGGCAACAGCAGATGGACAGCGTGAGGCGAGAACTGTTTACCATTGCTAAGATCTTGTTGTGGCTTGCTTCAGTCTTGCTCGTTTCTCTCCACCAGCCAGGGCCCGCACGCCGCCATAGAAGATGTGCTTGGCTTGTCAGGCCTCAGCAGCTTGCGCGCTGTGGAGAGCTTAGGGTAGTTGACGGTCCAGGGTCCAACTCTGAACTAAGCTCTGCGCACAGTACTGGATGTGTCCGTCCTTGGCGGGAGTGACCTTGGAGGCTTAGGCCGAGAAAAGTGCGAAGCGCCTACGCCGAGACCACCCAAGTAATCATCATAGTCAACGCGTGTGCAACTGCCTGCGTTTTGCTGCAATGCTTTGGCAACGTACGCCTGAACACATGCAACGGACGCTGATTCCCGATGGCGTTTAGAGCTTAAGAATTTGGGAAGCACTTCAAGGACACCGCTTATCTTGAGGGCGGGCAGTGCTTCTGATGCCCACAATGCTCTCCACCCACCCGTTCTTGCACATTACAAGCTGTGAAAACACCGCACCAAAGTGGTGCAACAACAAGGAAACGCGAAGTTGCTTTACTTGAGCAACCATTCCCTCGAGGCACATGCCCATGCCCACGAAATCTGACGCTAACGCCCACTCCGCCCACCCTACGCCGCACAGACCCTAGACCCTGCGGCCTAAAAGCCTGCATCACCATAACCCTAAACCCTAAACCCTAAGCCCTAAACCCTCAACCCTACACACTAAACCCTAAACCCTAAACCCTAAACCCTAAACCCTAAACCCTAAACCCTCAACCCTCAACCCTAAACCCTAAACCCTATCCTATGCGGGATCCTTCTGGGCAGCCGGCCCCTGAGGAGCAGGACGCAAAGTGGAGGGGTCGAGTCCGGATCCGTGGTCTGGGCCCTGCGCCGAGGGATTTGGGGATTTAGGGTCTATGGTTTAGGGTTTAGCGTTTAAGTTTAGGGTTTAGGGATATGGTCAGACGCCTGAACATAAATGGGAGTTGATCTAGATGTCTAGTTGATCTAAAGGTCCTTCTGGGAAATCAGCGAGGCCTCTCATCGGTTTGAAAGGTCAAATATAGAATCATTTTGGGAGCAGGCATGTTTAATCCACCACCATATGGGCTAGGGCTGAAGGGGGCTCAGAAAGCTTAGGGCTAGGGCGGCTACCCTAAACCCTAAACCCTAAACCCTAAACCCTAAACCCTAAACCCTAAACCCTTAAGGGCCCCCGGGCTTGACATTCTCTTGTCGGTTCCGGGCTTCAAAGATTTTCATCTGTCGTGGGTTACATATGACTTGCGGCGATGAAAAAAGGAAAGAAAGTACGCTACGACTCTACTACGTACCCTAAACCCAAAAGACCCCGAACCCTAAACCCTAAAGAGACGACGAAGGTGGGCTCAAAGTTGCCCTGCCGCGCCCCGCCTTTAGGCCCCCAAGCCTCCCCCCCAAAGAACCACAACATCATTGCCTTTACTCATACTCCACATTGCCCACTAGAATTATACTCATGTCAAGTTGGAGGGTTCAGGGGTCTAGGGTTTCGGATTTACGGTTTAGGGCTTAGGGTTTAGGGTTTAGGGACCCTACGCTCTGTGGGCCCTGGGGCATTCTGCCCGTCACCGGCCTGGGATCGGCTCCCTCGGGTGGAGCTGTTGAGAAGTGGAGGCTCCTCTTTCTACTATTTGCATAAGAACCCACAACAATGATATAAAACTATCATTCCTTAAAAGGGCAATAAAGGGACTATTTTTCCAATGGTTTGGGGGTTCTTAAGCAAATAGTAGCCCTAAGGCGCTGTGGCATGGGGCTGTCAGCTGTTGTAGGACGGCATCGCAGTGTACATGGAGGCTTACGACAATAAGGGATCCCTAAAATAGATCCCCAAAGCGTAGGATCCCCTTATAATAAGGACCCCAATAAGGTACCCCTAATTTCGGAAACCCCCATATGAAGAGTGCCCGAAAGTGCAGGACTATGACAAGTAGTTGCGCCGAAAAGCAAAAGCAAACGCTTCAGAACAAGCTCCGTGACAAGCTTACGAAAACCCAAACTTCACGACTGTTCGAGACCGCGGCGGAAGCACGATACGAAAGACCGCGAATGGTGAATACAATTCTGCAACGGACGCATGAACCCTTCCAACGCGAGGCCGAAACGTGTGTCCCTACCATGCTTTCCATGCGATAAACGTGAGACGGGAGCGCGGTGAAAGCACGACTTGCGAACCACGGAGTGCGCGCTGGGAACAGGTTTTGGCGAGAAAAACGAGGCCCCAAGCAATGGTCAAGCAACTCAGGAACCGAAAACCCCCCTAGCAATTAAAGCAGATTTTGTTCCTCATAAGGCGGCCCCCCTCCGGATTACAAAAGCGACCACCGGGCGTTTGTGGGGGGGGGGGGGGGATTGGCACGCGTTAAAGGCCTTATGGACCGTGCCAGACCCCAAGAGGTTGTGCGTTCATCTTTAAGCCGGCAGCTCCTTGAGCCCTAAACCCTAAACCCTAAACCCTAAACCCTAAACCCTAAACCCTAAACCCTAAACCCTAAACCCTAAACCCTAAACCCTAAACCCTACAAAACAGAGGTTCAGGGTTTAGGATTTAGGGTTTAGAGTTTAAAGCTTAGGGGGAGTCATGAAACGACTGGCATTGGGTTGACATTGCAAGCGCAATAGTGACTGGCCTAACCGACAGCGAAAGCAAACCAGCAACTCTCCTCGCCCTCCCCCTCATCGTCATCATCTGGGGTGTAGTATCTTCTGGACGGATGCGCCTGCACACCATGCGACATGTGCCGACATTCTCGAGCTACACGTGCGAGTGCTGTCTCCAGACCTAGGAAGCTCCACCCCCCAAAAAAACTGCGGCTTTCTTTTGCAGAGCATGAACCGTAAGCCCGAAACTGAACCCGAAACTTGTCAGATACTGGTAAACCCTGCAGCCTTTGGAATTTCAACTTTACTCCGCACGCGGCGGTCAGACCAGGGTCCGGAAGGCCCAGGGCTTCCAAGTAGGGCTCAAAGGCTTCTAGAGTTTAGGATTTTTAGGTCTTGGGGATTAGGGTTTAAGGAGGGTTTAGTTCTCTTTGATTTTATTTTGGTTTTTGGGGGGGGGGGGCTTAGGGTGCAGGATTTTGGGCCTTTTGGGCTTGCAAGGGTTTCCCATGCCTGCTCGCGCACTGCCTGAGGGGTGTCCGGGTGGTTCTCATTCTCGCCTTGACAAGTCTTGGCTTAGGCCGCAGAGACGCTTTAGACTCAGAGGCCTTAAGCTGTTGGGTCAAGCGAGTTTCGGGCTTAGGGTTTAGGGCTTTAGTAAGAAGCTTCAGGCATAGCGTGCACCTTCAGACAATGGCTAGCATCTCGAAGGCTGCCGCGCAGTGCAGAGATACCACGCAAGTGCAGCTTCCACTGGCGACGGATTGCCAGAAGCTAGGGTCCCCTGAAGTCCTAAAGCTTCCAACACCAACTCCCCAACACGAAGCCCTAAACCTTAAACCCTAAACCCCTAAACCCCTAAACCCCTAAACCCCTAAACCCCTAAACCCCTAATTAAACCCTAAACCCTAAACCCTAAACCCTAAACCCTAAACCCTAAACCCTAAACCCTAAACCCTAAACCCTAAACCCTAAACCCTAACCCTAAACCCTAAACCCTAAACCCTAAACCCTAAACCCTGGGCTTGCCAAAGAATCTCTGAGGCGGCACTTCTGGGATCCTCTGCAGGATTCTCTTTACAAGCCGCCATTGACCTTTTCTTCACATTCATCACATCCTTTTGCTCACCTGTGAAGTTTCCTATTAAAGGACTTCTATCTTCATACGATCAACAATGATATTACCGTAATAATAATATGCTTCGGGAGTCTAACTACTCTCTTCACGGACGCCCAGACTATATTAAGTGAAGAGAGTAAGTGAAATAGACTTATTAATCATAAGTGAACGCGTGAAACAAGTGAGCGCATGAACTCATTTCACGCACGAACGAAACCCGCGAGCTCACTTCTTTTTATTTGCTCGCGAGAATACTAATAAAAAAAACTAATATGAAGAGAACACAAGCCGTTTTCTTTTTTGCGGTAGTGGGAGAGCTCGAAACGCGTATAACCTCATGACGGCTGCAGTAAACCATGGTAAACATTGGGACCCCAAGCCACCTCCACTTCCGAAGCCCCAAGCCCTGATTGTCACTCTTGGCTCGTCTGGGCTTAGCCTCCGCAAACTCCACAACGTCCCGCCTACTGCCCGTGATGCAGGGCAGGGCTCGAGCCTCCAAACCTGAAATTTTCTGAGCCCTATAGTAGTGGTAAGCCGCCAACGACTCAAGCTCAACTGGCTTTTTGCATGTCGCGCGTGGGGTCAGGGACCCAAACCAGGGAGGCATCTGGCTCAGCCAAGGCCTCCACACTAAACGCACAGCCAAACCTACGCCGAACGCCCCTGAGCCTCTGACACTAAGCATGGGCCGGAGTCATGTAGGGTCGCTTCTCTCGAAAGGATGGTCCTTTTGTTAGGTCCTTATCATAAGTTAGGGTACCCAAAAAGGGGCCACACTTTAAGAGAACTGACCATATGGGGGGTTTTCTACGCCTTCGGGCTTGGGGGGTGATTGATCATGCAGCTTGCGTAGCGGTTCCTTGGAAGATTATAATGCCCAGCTATGTCAGCTCAGTCGGCGCCATTGCCGCGCGCCGGCAAGTCTACGAACTGTCAAGAGGGCGTGGGTTCGCCTGAGGCTCATCACTGTTTCATGTGAAGAGACACCTGGGGGCCCTTGATCTCAACTAATGTGTAAGACATCCTATCTGAAGTTCGATCACAAACCCATCTGGTTACAAGCCCCAGCCTCTCTACTCTGCGGTTCACGTGTCATGTTGGGACACCGGAGAGTACCCGCCATAGGCCGTCCTGGGCACGAGACATTGTAAGAGGGGGAGGGATTAGGGTTAGGGTGTAGGCAGGATGGGTGACAGGGCGAGGGCTGGGAATACCCCTCAAGATATGGATGCCCACCTTTGTCGAAAAAGAGGTGTGGGTGTTACCCCGACTTGCGCAAGTTCAAGCTTCGCGACAGCGGCAAACCTTGGAAAAGGAACCTCCACGACAGAACAGCTCGCCGCTCCCTGAATAACATCGATACAAACCCTAAGCCCTAAAAACCCTAAACCCGAAACCGAAACCCTAAACCCTAAACCCTATACCCTAGTGTCAAACGACAGCCAAGCAAAAGACCAGGATGCGAAAGCTGAGCCTAGGGTGTCTCCTCAAATCCTTTTAAACATATTTATTTCTAAAGCTACGATCCTCTTAAACCCAAATAAGGGTTTAGGGTTTAGGGTTTAGGGCGGGTTTAGGGTTTAGGGTTGAGGGTTGAGGGTTGAGGGTTGAGGGTTTAGGGTTTAGGGTTTGTATGACACATCCCCAGGGCCATCATGGCAGCTTCTCCTGGAGCCCCCCTCGCCCCCCCCGAGCCACGGCCGAGCGTCTTCTCCCTGATCTTTTCCACCAAATTCTGGGGCATGATGCCGAACCTCACCGTGCTTGGAAGCCCTTTTGGCTTAGTAGGTAAGGTGTTTGGGGTTTGGGGTTTGGGGTTTAGGGTTTAGGGTTTCGGGTTTAGGGTTTAGGGTTTAGGGTTTAGGGTTCAGGGTTCAGGGTTCAGGGTTCAGGGTTTAGGGTTTAGGGTTTAGGGTTTAGGGTTTAGGGTTTAGGGTTTAGGGTTTAGGGTTTAGGGTTTAGGGTTTAGGGTGTTAGTAAGCTGCTGGGTTATGGGGATTATAAGAGGGTTTCTGGCGGGATACGGAGAAGACTTGCTAAGCCAAAAGAGCTGCCAAGTGGGCCCATGCTTTGATTAAAAGCTCCTGGCGCGGTGATTCAGCGACCCAGAATACCCAAGAAGTTTGCCCAGCTTGGCACCATCCCTAAAGCGCTTGGGGTTTAGGGTTGAAGGTTTAGGGTTTAGGGGTTAGGGGCTAGGGTTTAGGGTTTCGGGGGTGTAAGTAGAGTGCAGGGTCTCGAGCGCAGCCACAACGGGTGTCCTCGGACAAGGCCCCCGGCTAAGCAGCCTAACATGTTGCCCTGCCTCGCAATCTGCTGTGGAAAGACTACCCAGGTCAGTTTGAGCTTGCAGTGACAGAACTGCTTAGGACCGCTCAAGCTCGGGAAATCCACCCCGTCAATGTTGAAATTTGCGGAATCCACCCCCTCTCTTAAATTGAGAAAAGACTCCCGGGCCATGAATTCTGCATTAAAGTGTTCGCGAACTAGTTTTTTCGAAGTTTACACGACCTTTCGTAAACGCATGAAATAGAATATAACAGGGCGGGCGCCCATGGGGGTGCGCATTTCGCCCGACGCCTGAAGACACGTTTTGACGACACGTTCTGTCCAGACCCTGACCCCCTGACGCCACGTACTGACGCCACGTCCCGTGACGCCACGTCCCGTGACGCCACGTCTGCGCGTGACGCCTGACGCCACGTTTTGACGCCACCTGGTTTGACGACACGCGGGGTCCTGACGCCACGTAAGCTTCTGACGCCACGTACTGACGCCACGTACGGTGAAGACTCACCCACGGCCAGCGTTTTTTTGTCGTCGGAATCTGACCCTGGGGGGTCTATATAATGCCACGTGAGCCAGTGACGCCACGTTTTGATGCCCGATCCGGCGCCGCCAGGTGGCTCAGTGACGCCACGTGAGTCTGTGACGCCACGTTCTGACGCCAGGTTCTGCGACCCCACGTGTCTGCGTGACGCCACATAAGGCAGTGACGCCACGTTTCGACGCCACGTCCAGTGACGCCAAGTGGCTCAGCGACGCCACATAAAGCCAGTAACGCCACGTTGCGACGCCACGTTCTGCATAAACACAGTACATCCTAGCGCAATTGTAAAGAATATGGAATATCAAAGCTGAGGCCTATTTAGGAAGTGTTCAGGTTTGACGAGCTTGGCTCCGCGCGCGCGCGCGTGCGGGGGGGGGGGGGGGGATGGGGAGCTGTCTGCAGGAAGTGTCTTCGCGACGCCACGTGTCTTCGCTGGACCTGTCTTCGGGAAGTGTCTTCACTTGCCCATGTGTCTTCGCGACGCCACGGAAGGTGTCTTCGCTAGCCCACGTGTCTTCGCGACGCTGGGGGTCTTCACCGGACCTGGCTGCGGGAAGTATCTTCGCGACACTGTTTGTCTTCACTGCATAGGAGGCGCTGTCCCCACCTATTTGAGTGGTCTTAGCCTCGGCTCTACGTATTCTGGTAAAAGTGTCTTCTGACGCCCACTTTCTTCAGACGGGATTCCCGACGCCACGTGTCTTCGCTGGGAATGTGTCTTCAGACGCCCACGTGTCTTCGCTGTCTGCGCCTGACATGTGTCTGCTGACGCCCACGTGTCTTCGCTGTCTGCTCTGGAGGGCCGGGGTCCTCAACCCCATGTGTCTTCAAAATGTGTCTTCGGTCTTCGGGCGAAATGTGCACCCCCCCAGGCGCCCGCAATGCACATAACACTAGTGCCCGCGACCAAAATAAACCTTGAATTTACTCAGTTGCGTATGTTCTTTTTTGGTCAACAGATTTAATTTAAAGGCCTTGTGGCCTTTAATCATTAAATGCGGGAACAAAAGGAATTTCAAGCGCCCGTGAACGTCATTCTTTATCTCGTCCTTCACACGTTTTAATTGATTGTGCTCGCGCTTGAACTCATTTCTTTCCCTTGGAAGTGTCTGTTATGCTAACAGAAGAAGGCGTAACTGAGAGAGAGAGGGAGAGAAGTAAAATGCCTATGATGGGTGAGCGTAAAAGCCCCCTTGTATTTAGCTACTTGCCGAACTCATGTCATTTACTCCACAAAGAAATCCAGCCCCGTAATTTCTTAATTTTTGGGGGTCCAGCCCTCCCAATCCTGCTAACCCTACGAACCTAAACCCGGAACCCTAAACCCTAAACCCTACTAAGTACTAGCCAAGAGCTAGATGACAAGCACAAGAGGCTGCATCAGCACGTGGAGTGTACCCACCAGCAGCATCGCAGCAGCCGCTGCCAGGTGCACCAGGGACACCAGCGAAGCGAAGGAGGCCTAGGGAGGTGAGGGCTTCGTCTTTCGTGTTTAGGGTTTAGGGTTTCGGGTTTCGGGTTTAGGGTTTGGAGTTTAGGGTTTTGGGTTTTGGGTTTAGGGTTTGTTGGTTCAGTGTTTGGAGTCTTGTGGAGTTCTTGGAACCATCAGGATTAGGGTTTCAGTCTGCAATTCTTCTCCCTGCTTGAATGCCGGCAAGATGCCCAAATCGCACCCTGGAAAATGTAGAACAGGCCTCTGCCTGACGGTCGGCCAACCCAGCTGCAACATGCCGCAGGATCCTCTGCAAGTTTTTACTACCGATGCCTTGGCTCAAGACCTGTCCTGTCTACTCTTGGGGTCGGAAGAATTACTAATAGTATTCCCTTATGGTCAGTCTATAAACCGACTACAAAAATCCCCAAAACTCCCAAAGCCCTATTCTAATTATTCAGGCCCTACATTCTCCACAATCGGCTGATGCCCTATGTTGCCCAGTCTTGCCTCCAGCTCGAGTCATGAACTTCGCCTCATCTATGATGAGGTCCTGCAGCACGCGAGGGGTTGAAGTATCTCAGAACAAGAGCCTGTAGATTCCTCAACGAGTTTAGGGTTTAGGGTTTCGGGATCAGGGTTTAAGGTATAGGGTTTAGGGGGCCAGGGGGGGCGGGGGGGTACATGACAAGGAAGATTAAGCGGATCGGGGTTTGGGACCCCGGCTCAACCGCACAGCGCTCCTGGTAGTGGGTAACCCCTGGAACCATGGCAACCCAGTCTGCTGGCATCTCGAAGAGCATGGTCGTCACAGCGAAAATGCCCTGAAAGCCCGAGATCACCTTCGCTGAAGGTCGCAGAGAAACATCTGCCCATGAAGATGCGTGCGATCCTGCATCCCCCTAACTCGCAACTCCGACACTGCATGGTGTGATGACTCCGGGGTTGGGGTTGAACTTGGAACCCTAAACCCTAAGCCCTAAACCCTAAACCCTAAACCCTAAACCCTAAACCCTAAACCCTAAACCCTGAACCCTGAACCCTGAACCCACAAGTCCAGTCAAACGGTGTCAGACTGGCGGCCCATCTTGCCGGCCCCGTGAGGACACCTCGTCAAAGAAAGGGCTTCGGGCTTGGAGTGTAGGGCTGGAGGGTTTGGGACATGGGGTCCTGGTGGTTGGGGGCTGCTATGTCAGGATCTGCAGATCTCTGCTCGCACGGTCTGAATCTTCCTGCAGCTCTCCGCCTGCTTCTTATCCTCTAGGATGGCCCTTAAAACCCTCTGAAAAATGATCCTAACTATGACCCTCTTGAACCCAATAAGGGAAAATGTAACATACCCTTAATTGCCTACTTAGCTCTTAACCCCTCCGGCCCCAAGAACCAAGACCCTGGCTCTCCACGCTCATCAGCTCCAGGACGCACACTGCCAAGGATCTCAGTCCAGGAGACATCAACTGCAGTGGATATGGGTTGGCACGCCCCCCGTTGTAGTAACAGTCCTGATTAGGGATTCTAGTAGCCCCTGCTATCATCCCTTTCAAGGACTGTTACCCTAAACCATAAACCCTAAACCCTAAACCCTAAACCTAAACCCTAAACTCCATTAAAGACGGTTAGTATAAGGGGGAACATCCCAAGATGTGGCTGGCAAGTGCGTGTTTTGAGGAGCTTGGCACACCAACTTCCTGAAGGATCTGCTGCTGCCCTCGTGCATCCGGGCCCCCGAGTCGGAATCAGACAGAGCAGGGTTCAGGGTTTAGGGTTTCGGGCTTAGGGTTTCGGGTTTTGGGCTTAGGGCTTAGGGCTTAGGGTTTTGGGTTTAGGGCTTAGGGCTTAGGGTTTAGGGTTTAGGGTTTAGGGTTTAGGGTTTAGGGTTTTGGGTTTTGGGGCGTAGATGCTGTGAAGGTCAGGATGCAGCAGAGGCCCGAATGCCTCGTCAGGTGCGAAGAGCAGCTCTGGCCCGATTGTGCTTATTCTTTTCTCCCACCCCACGCCGTTCGAGGCGGCAAAACCACCCAAACCTATTCCTTTTAGGGTTTAGGCTCAAACTCATGACAATCGTTTACTTTCAAAAAAAACCTTTCCGTCACCGATGGCCACTTTCAGCCAAGAAAAGGCTTGAGGCCGGCTGGTGGTGGGGAGGGTCGGGCCAAGGTCAGGGGACCAGGAAACCAAGGCGGGATAGGGGACCAGTACTGGACGTGCTCCGGTACTGGGCCTATCGTGGGTGCTACCGACCTCCGAGCTGTTGGGGGCGGGCGTCGAGGGGCTCAGGCACCGCCCTCCAACTGTAGGGGGGCGGCCTAGGCCTTGAGTTTAGGGTTTAGGGTTTAGGGTTTAGGCCCTTCCAAAGCCACCGATGAGTCTTCAATCCCGTTTCACTCGGCCTCTTGGGCTCAAGATCTTCCTAGGTGCAGGTTTGAGGAGAGAGATGCATTTCCCGTTCCAGGGTGTACCTCATGATCTGTCGTATGACATGAGAAGCATGCTCCTGCTAGGGTAATATAGGGGCCTAAATAATTGGAATAGGGTTTCGGGGGGGGGGGGGGGGGGGGGGGTTCATAGTATAATCAGAAAAGGGATTTTAAGACAATAGTATTAGAGTAATTATTCTGACTGCAAAAGAAGAGGAGCTGAGATGGGCTGAGGGTTGAGGGTTGAGGGTTGAGGGTTTAGGGTTTAGGGTTTAGGGTTTAGGGTTTAGGGTTTAGGGTTTAGGGTTTAGGGTTTAGGGTTTAGGGTTTAGGGTTTAGGGTTTAGGGTTTAGGGTTTGACACCCGACTGCAGCGCGGTTGCGTGGCAGCCGCCGCAAAGGCCAGGAGGCGGAGTCCGGCTGGGCCCTGCGCAATCTGATCCTGGTTTAGGGTTTAGGGTTTAGGGTTTAGGGTTTAGGGTTTAGGGTTTAGGGTTTAGGGTTTAGGGTTCAGGGTTTAGGGTGAGCTTGGCGTGGCTGAGGAGGGAGCTGGGCGCGCTTCGCACGTGCTTCGTTCGGCTGTTGAGAACCGCTTGGGGGGGGCATCTGCGGCTTTGTTGCTACTGGTCGTTTTTTTTTTGGGGGGGGCGTGGGGGGGGGGGGGGGGGGGGGGGGGGGGGGCTGCGTAAGCTCACTCCGAGCCAAGAAAATGGCAGGCCTTGGGATGCTTGCAAGCAGGCAAGTTTGCAAAGCCTTGGGAAGCTTGGGTAGCTTGTGAACTTCAAGCCAGTCAGCATGAGGATGAGGCATGCTACAGCAGAACGTGTTCGCTCGCTCCTGACGCAACTGCACGGAAACCTCCTGGAAGCCCTCAACTAGGATCCCTCCACCGGAAGCCCTCAACTAGACATCACGGGCCAAGGCTCCGCGAACATCTGCCCGGCTTGGTTGAAGGCCTGGCTTCTGAATCTTTGAAGCACAGGAAAAAGAAAAGCAGGGTTCAGGGTCTGGGACTCAATGTAAGCGTTTTGGTTCCAAATCATACTCAGCAGGACCTTGGGGTCAGGACAAGGACTGCAACCACCTAACCATAGCTAAGGGACTTATAACTCCAAGTTAGGATCCCATAACTCAACATTAAGGCTCCTATAACTCTACTTATAACAGGGGGGGGTTTATGAGGATGCGAGACCCGGACCAAGGTCTTGAGCTTCAAGCTAAACTTATCTGATCCCTACACTGGTAAGGGTTTCGGGTTCCGGGTTTCGGGTTTCGGGTTTAGGGTTGAGGGTTTAGGGTTTAGGGCTTAGGGCTTAGGATTTGGGTTTAGGGTTTAGAGTTTATAGGGTTTAGAGTTTATAGGGTTTAGGGATTAGGGTGATCACGCCTGAGCATGGGAGCCTGGCCTGCCCAGCTGTGGCGGCAGCTTGTCGGGCGATCTCCTGGCCCAAAGAAGGGATCAGGCCATGCAAGTGCTGGCTTTTCGTGCCGGCTCTGCTTCGCCTAGGATGGCCCTTGAAAACCTGAAACCCTCGGAAAAATAGACCTGAACATGATCCTCTTAAACCCCACGAGGGAAATATGAACTACCCTGTAAGTTAACCCCAACAAGGGAACACATAAAGTACCCCAAAATACCTCCCCTGTAGGGGTAACCCTAAACCCTAAACCCTAAACCCTAAACCCTAAGGGCCTCCCCTGCAGGCTTCTTCCCGCATGCACTTCGGCCTTGGCCCGCGCCTGCGCCTGTGGATCCTGGGCCCAGGCTGTCACCTCGGCCACGCTCGGATCTTCATGGTACTTATTCACCAATTATAACTGTACTTATAACAGTATTGATAACAGTACTTATAACTGTACTTATAACAGTACTTTTAACAGTACTTATAACTGTACCTATAACTGTACTTATAGCCATAATGACTGTACTTATAACTGTACTTATAACTGTACTTATGGCTGTACTTGCAACCATATTGGGGCACTTAAGGGGCTTGTAAGTGGGTTAGAAGGAAAGTTGCACCTGGTTCAGAAGTACCATGAACCTCCAAGTACGGCACTCGTGCCGAACCCAACTTGCCACACGGAAGGTGCCCTAACTTTTTCATGTGGACCTTGGATGACCCCCCTTATACCAACGGTCCTTAATGGGGATTATAATAGGGGTGTTACTATCATCCCTCTGAAGGACTGTTGGTTTAAGGGGGAACATCCCAATGCGGATCCTACATATTATATATGTTGGGTACCTAAGAAGGGACCATGATTCAGGAGAACTGCCCACATGTCCGTGATGGAGTGGCGGCCCAGCAGCGATCTTGCATTTTGCGATATGATTAGGAAGTTGTATGAAACCCTGAAGAAGGAGCTACTTTCCAAGATTCTAGATTCTCTCAGGGGTTTGAGCTGCATCTCTAATGCCAAAAAGCTTCAAGACTTCAACTAGAGCAACCTCTTTACGGCCAAGCCAAGGGGAAACCCTGAGTGCCCGCCTGAGTGCGGACCACGCTGAAAATCTCTTCGCCGCTCTCCTTTGCCAGATGGTCAGCATTCGTTCCGCATACGAGTCTTGTGGAGGGAAGATGTACGGGCCCCCAAGCCCTAAACCCTAAAGGCCTAAAGTCCTAGGAGCCCTGAAACATCCTGAAACCCCAAGACCCACAGCCCTATGTCACCCCCCAAACCCAGGCGCACAGCTGAGCGGCTTGACAACTACCCCCCACCCAGGTGTGGCTCAGAATTTTTCGGCTCTAGGACCGTATCAGCTTCCAGCCGGCCTTGGCAGCTGTGAGCAAGGCGCTTTGCACCCCTGGGTCATTGAGCGCCTGGCTTTCGGGTTCGGGCAGTGGGGCTTTCGGGCAGGCGAAGTTCCTGACATTCCGAGGATGCTGGAATCAAGAGAGGAGGCAGGAAGCAGTCGCCTCATGCTGGCATAGGAGGCTGGGAGTCAGATGTGCTTTCAGCCCTAAACCCTAAACCCTAAACCCTAAACCCTAAACCCTAAACCCTAAGCCCTGCACCCTAAACCCTAAGCATATTCTCCCTGGCAGGCCTTCTCGCCCGCCACTCGCAGGGATGCTTGCACCTGCGAGCCCCCCCAAACCCTGAATCCTCCGCTTCAGAAGCACCCAGCATAGGCAACGCGAGTGATTCCAGAGGATCTACCAGCACTACAAGCAAGGGAAAGAGGTGCCACGCACAGAGCTGTGGGGGGTCTTCTGAAACAGCGTGAGCTGGACCGAGCCGAGCTGTGCTAGAGGGCTTCTCAAGACCAGCTCTGCACCTTCGGATGCTTCAGCAGCTCTTCTTGCAGGAGCGCCATGGCCGGGGCTTCGGGGCAAGCTGTACACCGGGCAGGGCGCTGTCATAGGCCAAGGTGTGCTGAAGGCTTTCCCTTTGAAGACTTGCCGCGGCTCTGCGAATGTGCGCGTGATCCGCGCAAGGCAAGAAGACGCAGGAGACGACTACTCGGTTCGGGGGTTCTTGACACTCGGCACTTGAGGGAGATGAAGATCCAGCTTCTGAGGGCTCCGTTTGTCGGATGGATGGCATCTGTATTACATTACCCTCAAAGAGCTGATTGGGCCAGATTGCGTGCACAATGGCGGCCTTCTTCCGTCTGCCAGTCGCAGAACCACAGTTGCAGATCCGCAGATCCCGTTCGATGAGAGGGCTGAGTTGTCCCACGAATGAATACTAAAACACAAAGAACCCTGCCAGTCCATGGATCAAACCCTCAAGCCACCAACAAGCAGCCCCAGCTTCCAGTGCTACTTTCCGGGCAACGGGGTAGGAGTTGCGAGTTTAGGGTTAGGGCTTAGGGCTTGGGATTGCCTTCGCCCAAGCAACATCTTCTGGGACGCGGGCGACCACGGGGAGGCGGGCGGCCAGTTATCGCAGCCCGCCTGGCCGCCTGACCCATGCGTGGACTGATTTCGAGCTCGGACATTCTGGGGGTCTAGGGTTTAGGGTTTAGGGTTTAGGGTTTTGGGTTTTGGGTTTAGGTTTCAGGATTTATGGTTTAGGGCTCATGCCATATCAACGTTTGCACTGGTGGCGGTAAAGAAGGAGAGGTGAGTCGACAGTGAGGTAGCAGCACAAGCTTGACCGACTACTGGAGCACTATCTCATCATGCCCCAGAATGGTATCTCAAATTGCCCGAGCAAAGGGACGTGAACCCTAGCTGCCCCCTCGACCCGAGCCTCCTACCCATACTGAAGACCAAGCGGGATGCCCCTACCTTGCCTCGTGGGCTTGCTGTTACAAGGGATCCGATGAAAAGAGTTACGGTCAAAAAGGGACCCTAAGTTAGAACAACCCCCCGAAGCATCTTTTTTTGGCTCAATGCCAGAAGGGCCTCCACGTCCTCCTTGCGATTGCGATCGCGCATGGAGCAACATTGGCGCCCTCCAGCCTCATCGGTTTAAGGTTTAGGGTTTAGGGTTTAGGGTTTAGGGTTTAGGGTTTAGGGTTTAGGGTTTAGGGTTTAGGGTTTAGGGTTTAGGGTTTAGGGTTTCTGCACTCCGCGCTGCAGAACTACAGAGCTGGGCCGGAATCCTTCTTCATTCGGTCGTGAAGCTGGGGCCCCGGCGACAAAGCTCCACAAGTAGGAGCCAAAATGTCCCAAGGTCTGCCAGACAGCGCACAGAGCTGTTGGAACTTGACCATGCCCAAAACCTTAAAACCCTACAACCCCAAACCCTAAACCCCAAACCCTACACCCTACAACCCTCAACCCCAAAGCCCAAACCCCAAACCCTAAACCCTAAACCCTAAACCTTAAACCCTAAACCCTAAAACCATGGCAATGCCTCCTGCAGCTGCACGCCGTAGTCCTCGGGCTCCAGCCTAAGCGCGCATGGCTGGAGATTACGCGGCCAAGCCTCCAAAATTGGGGCTTAGGGTTTCGGGTTTTGGGTTTAGGGTTTAGGGTCTAGGGTCTAGGGTCTAGGGTGTAGGGTGTAGGGTGTAGGGTGTAGGGTTTAGGGTTTAGGGTTTAGGGTTTAGGGTTTAGGGTTTAGGGTTTAGGGTTTAGGGTTTGGGGTTTGGGGTTTAGGGTTCAGGGTTTAGGGTTTAGGCTTTAGGCTTTAGGGTTTAGGGTTTGAGGGCAAGGAGACTAATTGAATTTTAAGAAGCTTGAAAGCTGAGCGTGTGAAGTCTACATACTATATGGCTGCTTTTCACGCAGATTGGCCGCGATGTTGGTTTCGTTTCGCTTTGCGAGTATCGCTGTCGCATCTCCTGCTGTTTCCGTGAAAAAATATGACGAGCTCGAGCCAACCCAAACCTGGCCTGTGTTGTCCTTACCTCTTCTCCCTTAATCATATGTTTGCCTTCGCTTGTTCCTCTCAAGTTTGAAGCAAGACCCAACCGAACCAAGCAAGGCATGCGTGCAACTTAGTATGCCCAACAAGGGGGGCCAAAGTTTAGAGAGAACTGACATGGTCTGCGGTCACTAAGAGCCTTACGCTGAATAATCCATATAATGCTTAACATATCCCCAAAAGTCGGTGTCGTCAGGCGGGTTTTTTCTCAGGTCTTGTGGCCGGAAATCTGGGTTCTCTCTGCGGTCTTGTGGCCGGAAATCTGGGTTCTGTCTGCGGTCTTGTGGCCGGAAATCTGGGTTCTGTCTAAGTAGAATCTTGGATCTACTCATCTGAAATCTGGGATTTGTCTGCGGTTTATTACATTAAAAACTTGGTTCAGATCGCTGAAAACCAGGATCCGCCCTGCAAGTTTCGGGGCTTGACCTTGTCATGAATCCTGAGAAATCTTGGACTTGCTCCTAGAAATATTGGGCTTACTCAAGCCTCGTGAAGATTGTTATCGAAACTGTTTCCTGTTTTGTTCTCGATGGAGGCCAGTCTGGCGGACAAAACTGCTTGACTTAACGATGCTACTCGCATCTGACTCTCCCTCCAGCCCCTCCAGCCCCCTGCAGCCCCCTGCAGCCCCCTCCAGCCTCCAGCTCCAGCCCCAACCCCTCCAGCCCCCCCCTGCAGCCCTTCCAGCCCCTCCACTCCAGCCCCTCCACCCCTCCCCTCCAGCCCCTCCAGCCCCTCCAGCCCCTCAGCCCCCTCCAGCCCCTCCACCCCCCACCCGCCCACCCCCCCCCCCCCCCCACTCCCGCCCCACCCCCCACCCACCCCCCGCCCCCCCAACCCCCCCCACCGCCCCCACGCGGGTTGTCAGTACCGGTCAGCACCCGTCGGTACCCGTCGGTACCCGGTCGGTACCCGGTCGGTACCTGGTTGGTACCCGGTCGGGAGCTTAAAAACAGGCCAAAAACAGGCAATTTGAGGTCAGTTACCCACCGGTTACCGACCAGGAACCAACCGGGTCCTGGTGAGGGGGTTGGGGGGTGGGGGGTGGGGGGGGGGGGGGGGGGGGGGGGGGGGGGGGGGGCGGGGGGGGGGGGCGGGGGGGCGGGGGGGGGGGCGGGGGGGGGGGGGGGGGGGCGGGGGGGGGGGGGCGGGGGGGGGGGGCGAGGGGGGGCGGGGGGGGGGGGGGGCGTTGCGGGCGGCGGGGGTGCCCCCAAAAAAAGGGGTCTGCGGTGGCAGGAACCGTGCGATGGGGGGGTTGGGTTTGGGGGGGGGGGGGGGGGGCAAGGGGCCCATGTTTTCGTGTCAGAAACTAGTCGAGTTTTTTTTTTTTTTTTCGTGGTGTTTGGTTGCCACTTACAACTTACAACCTAGGCATGGGCGCGCGCGCCAGGATCTTTCACGAAGAGACACCGCCTGTATATGTTTCGGAAAAGTTGAGGAGGGTGTTTTCAATCCTACGGCGCATGGATCTTGCTTCAGGGGCACTGCGTTCTTCCATGATTTTTTTCAACTCCGATGAAAACTTCTACCCGTGATCGACGCTTCATGGACGTGTCCAGAAGTTTTTGTCGCTCTAGAAGGAGCTAGGCTACACCTGGTTGCACAATAGCGCGACCCACTATTTCTTGTATATGACACTGACTTGAGGCCATGTTTCTTACGACCAATCCCGACTTACGATGCCTCAAGACCAAACATGACCCTCCCCAGGCCCCAACCCAGATGTGTTTTTTCTACTAGGTTTGCTTCGCAAAACGCAAGCCGAGACCATATTTTTAAAGACCAATCCCGACTTCGGACGCCTCAAGACCAAACATGACCCTCCCCAGGCCCCAACCCAGATGTGTTTTTCTACTAGGTTTGCTTCGTAAACGCAAGCCGAGACCATATTTTTAAAGACCAATCCCGACTTCGGACGCCTCAAGACCAAACATGACCCTTCCCAGACCCCAACCCATATATGATTTTCCATGAAAACCCAAAAGATATGTTAAGCATTATATGGATTATTCAAGCCTTACGTCTCATGGCTTAGTGCGACGCTGGCTCGAAATGACGTGACCTTCTACGGTCCCTGCGCTAGCCCAGAAGTCCACGACAGCCCCACGCACCGAAGTCCAAATCCCAAAACACCAGCGGCAAACCCGAGACCCCACAAGGCGAAGCTCCTCGACCCAAATGCTGCAATCCTGCAAAGACCGCTTGAGCTGGACTTTTACCTGCCCCCCCGTGTGAACGTTGAAGCAACATCCTTCCACTGCCAGGGTTTGAGGAGTCTTGACCTGAGCCGACAGCATCTCATCTCTAGGCACGGCGTACGGAGCGGGTCGGTACTCCTGGGCTCGAAGGGGTTCCTTGCCAACAAGACTCCAGCAATCAAGGCAGCACCTGGACATCTCACAGCACCCAATGACCCCCAGCCTTCCAAAACGCGTTACGTCCTTTGGCTTGTACAAGGGTTTCGCGCATGAAGGGGGGCTCCTTGGGTGTGTACTCATCCTCGTCGAGCTGCCGCCGGTAGCCTCCCCAGGCAGCACCAGGGTTTTCAAGGCAGCTGCATTGGGTGGTAGCAAAAGACCAGAGAGACCCCATCGCATCCTGCGCCGCCGCCCTTCATAGTGCCTCAGGCGGGGCTTGCGGGGATCGAAGGGCTTCGGGCTCCGTGTGTACCGGGGGAAGGGTACAGGGCAAGAACGGCATCCGCTGGGGCTGCCGCTGTAACCGTACCGGTCCGAATACACAAACTCGGCATCAGCGGCGCCTCTGGACCTCCGACAACCGTCAGGTGGGCTACCCTGCGTTGAACTACCCATAAACCCTTGGCCCCAACCCTAAGGTTTCTACCCAAAAAAACCTTCAAGTACTGATGTGGACAATCAGAATAAGCTCAACTTTGCCAAGGAGCGCGTGAAGTGGCCCTGGCTGTGTAATGCCTCGCGCGGCCACGTCTGCACTTGAGTTTAGGGGGATCAGGCGCAGTCGCGGCCTCCATAGTCCAAGTGGGAAGCCTTGCGGTCTCCAGGGCCTCCAGAGATTGCACGTTTGCAGCTACCATTTTTGCAATGAAGGCACTGCTGCGGACATCTAGGCAACGGGCCTGATCCCTGGACCCACAAAGCAACCCTACGGGGTTGAGACGCAGAAGGAAACGCTGGAGCTGAAACAAGCGTCTCAAGAATAGGAGGGCTTGGTCATGAACTGCCCCTTCTCGAAAGTCGAACCCACTACCAGCATCACCAGAACCCACATTAGACTGAGACGGGCACGGCATTCACGAAGCTCACGGTCGTCCCACGACTTTCTCAGAGAAACGCAACCATGACACTGCTTTTCCTCTCATGTGACAAGCCCAGCTTGGCGCCCTTTGCATGCCCTTTGCTGTAACCGGTCTTGCTGCACGCTTTAGATCAGGAAATCCGTCCTTTCCGTCCATGCTGGACGGATGCTGACTGCCTTCTTCGGCTACAGCTTGCCCAAGTGAGCTACCGATCTCGCCCTGGCTTCTGATGGAAGCAAGCGCAGCCGGCTGAATATACTTCTACGACAGAAGAACCCAGACCCCGGGGGGAGGATCCAAAAAGTAGAACCCCGAAATAGTACCCTATACTGGTGTACGGACATTGAAGCTTCAGGCGTTCTGTGCCCCTGTCGGCTTTGAGGGTTTAGGGTTTAGGGTGTCAGGCCAGTTCCTTGACCGCGCAGCGACAAGACGACACCAACCAGGCCCTGAAAGGGGATGCCAAAACAGGTTCGCGGTCGGCTGCCCCGAACCCAGCTCACCCCCCACACCAGCGATTTGGCATCAAGGCGGCCGTACCCGCCAGACCCGCAGCCTGTTTAGTCTTGTGGGATTTTGTAGGCAAATCGTGCTGCCGGTAATGAACGAATCAGACGCTTTCGCACGGGAAGCTTTCGAAACTTGGGCTTGAGGGAAACAGTAGCACCCCTGACCCCTGGCCTTCTCGAACTCCGAGAGGATCTGCAAACAGCACGTCGCTGCTCACGCTCATGAGGTCTCCCCGTTGCTCCCGGCCTTTTAGGTTCGCACTAGGCTGTGAACGCAGCCCGCAGCTCAGCTCAGCCGGAAGGATTGTGAGCTCTAAGGGCGCGATGTGTATTACAACGCAAGTAACACAAGCATTACGTCAGACTCGTGTCCGGGCTTGGGATGCTCTTCTGCCAGTGCGTGCTTCACAGCTTCACGAGTTTGGCGGCTGCACGTCTGGGCTGCAGGCTCGTGAAGTCATCTCGGAGGTATGCCATGACGGGGTCACGGCTTCAGTGAGTGCAGAGCGGAGCCCTCCGTGTCAAGCTGAGGATGTGCTGTGAATGCCTTGGGGCGGGTCAGAATGCCTTGGGAGACTTTGGTAGCCCAAGGTCGTCGCATGGCGATGCCTTCGAACCCTAAACCCTAAACCCCCTAAACCCTAAACCCTAAACCCTAAACCCTAAACCCTATACCCTATACCCTAAACCCTAAACCCTAAACCCTAAAGCGCACCTGGGTTATCTCGGTTCACGTGAGCTAGGGGCTGATGAGGGGCATGGTCGTCAGCAGCCAGGTGCCCACGTCGCTATCGGACGAGCTTCTGGCAGTCTCTGGGCCGATGCCAGCGAAAAAACCTGAACTTTCCATGGGCCGTAACACACACACACACACACACCAGCACAAGAGTTTAGTAATTTACACAAATCCGGTAATGTTAACTTTAAAGCGAAGAGTCCTCACCCCACCTCTGCCCTAACAAATCAACTCTAATCGTAACCTCATCAGCCCTCAACCTCGTCCCAAGAAAAACCGATCAAACCCTGCAGCAGCCATAACAATCTCTGGGAACATTTGCAATGGACTCGTGGCATCTGTGGTTCTCAGCCAAAAACCTGCCTACTTTTTAGGGCTTCGCGGGGAGGTTCGAGATGTCGAGTCTACCTTGCGAGTTCAAGGAGCTTTGGGTGCTTAGGGTTTAGAGGTTCGGGTTCAGGGTTTAGCCCCCCCCCCCGCCCCACACACACTTTGACGCGCGGTGTCGCTGGGAGACTCCCATATTGGGACCCGCCATCGAGAGAATCTGCGAGGCATGTACAGTCCTGCCCATTCAGGGGGCATACGGAGGGACCCTTAATCAAATCCTATTCCCCTAAATAACCCCTTTGAAACCCTCACACCGTCCCTATACGCATAAATCGCCCCTAAATAACCCCCCAAAGAGCCCCTCAGGGCCCGAGTAAGGGTCCCTCCTTTAGTCCCTTTGAGCCCGGGAGTCTCGCAACTCCTGGCAGACAAGAAGCCCGAAGCCTTTCCCCGATACCACCTATCTTCAACCCCGAACCCGAAGGTGTGAAGCCCTCAAGAATCTAAAGCAACACACAAGCCCTAAACCCCCAAGCCTTCAACCTCCAAAATCCTGAGACCTAAATACCCCCTAACCCCTACTCACAGGAGCTCCATAGGATCACGTGGACGTTGGTACCTGAGGAGACGGTTTGGGGTTTAGGGGGCTTAGTGTTAGGCTTGTTTGGGTTTTAGGGCTTAGCCTTTGGGGCAGTCAGGGCTTTAGGGATCTGTAGGGTTTTAGGGTCTTGGGGGTATGGTTTCAGGGTCTGCCGGTGTTGGGCTCTTCGGGGTTTTAGGGCTCCTCGGGTTTTAGGGCCATGCGCACAAATTGCCGAACCGCACCGACATGTCAAACGACCGCCCATCCGCTCATACATAGATATTGGTGAGTTAATATGCGCTGCTTTCGGGGACACTAGACTAGAACCACTAGAAATCAACTTTGCATTAAAACAAAACAAATGGAGCCCCCAAGCCCTGAATCCTGAGTTGTGCTTCAAGGCCGCGAGAAGTGCTTAAGAATCGTGTCCCTTTGTTACAAGCGGGGGAACTATAGATCCCAGAGTAGATGACAATCTCACACCTTGGGGCTTGGGGGTCTGGGTTTTGGGGACCCGCAGTCTTTTCGAATCACGTGCCCGACGCGGTTTGAATGCTGCGGTGAAAGCCAACTCATCTGAGTGAGCTGGGGGGTTGCATACTCAATTTGCCCCGGCATATGTCCCGGGTCAAGCGTTTCAGGTTTGCGCAGCCGGCTATTGCTCCTTTCTCCACTGTATGTCATAAGGGTACAGTCTTGTGGCAGATTTGGGGTTGGACCTGCTTCAGCATACCTATCGAGGATATGTGCTCAGCTGCTCAGGACACCCGCCGACTCGTTCTATGTTATCTGCTCATGGCTGCGCCAATCTTCGGTCATAGAGCCTACAAGTATGGCCGTTCGCTCTTCGCACAACACTGATCCTGAGGCCTGCAGTTAGAGGCAGGCTCCTCAGCATTGCCGTCTTCCTTTTGCCCAAGTTTGGGACTGTTGCAAGATATTTTGCTCCAACGACCCCGATAGCCCGACTCAAGCCCAACTGTCTACGTCGCACCTGCTGCCAGCAGTACACTCTTGGCAAAATACACCGAACGGCTAAATCCTTAAACTCAACCACCGACCTGTACCCTGCACAGGAAGCCGCAGGGAAACCTCTTAACTACTAGAACTACCCTTAAACCCTAAGCCCTACACCCTACACCCCACACCCTGAACCCTAAACCCTAAACCCTTAAGAACTCGTTTCAAACTACGATCGCTCCGTTGGGAAACTGGAAGCCGTGAAAGCTCCGCTCAGGTCGGCAAGGCCCAGAGCCTACGCCAATCCTCTGCCTTGGAGAAGCGGTAGCGTTTAGGGTTTAGGGTTTAGGGTTGAGGGTTGAGGGTTGAGGGTTGAGGGTTGAGGGTTGAGGGTTGAGGGTTGAGGGTTGAGGGTTGAGGGTTTCGGGTTTCGGGTTTCGGGTTTCGGGTTTAGGGTTTAGGGTTTAGGGTTTAGGGTATAGGGTTTAGGGTGTAGGGTGGAGGGTCTAGGGTATAGGGTTTAGGGTTTTGGGTTTTGGGTTTAGGGCTTAGGGTTTAGGGTTTAGGGTAGCCTTAAATTCGAAACCCAAAAGCCCTATACCCGAAACGCACACGCGCTGCCATCAAGATTTCTCACTCTTTGCCAGACCATGTCAAACCTGGCCCTGTGCATGTGGAAATTGAGAAGGCTTTGCAGTCAAAGTGTTGGCCGCCGGCCCGTGCAGCATTTCCGAACGACGCACGACGTAGAATACGCTTGGCACTTGAAACGTCATGCTTGGCTTGGACCCACACGCGAAAACATTGGACAAATTGTGACATGATGCCTCAAACCTAGCAGGGGCGTGGAGTCGAACTCCTGAAGCCGCGAAACCCTACAGCCCTCCACCCGGATGCCAGCCGGCACCTGAAGGGAAAGCGTACTCGAAATTTCACCTCCAAGAACATCCCGGCCCCCTACAAATGGATTCGAGGCTAACCCCAGACCCCAAGCAGATCCCAAGCCCTCGAGGCCCGGCCCAAGATACCATCACTGTAGTTGAGGGTTTAGGGTTTAGGGTTTAGGGTTTAGGGTTTAGGGTTTAGGGTTTAGGGTTTAGGGTTTAGGGTTTAGGGTTTAGGGTTTAGGGTTTTTGGGGGGTGAGGACTTGACCTCAATCTTCAAGAATACCCTTTGCCCCCGGAGCATGAACCCTCCTCATCCCACCCTGCATGTACGGCGTCCATTCACATCTAACGCCTTGAAGTCTAAACCGAGAGTCTCTGAGCTTCGAGGAAGCTGGTCAGGCCGCCTCAGACAAGTTTAGGATGTTCAGGTTCCGTGTTGGCACGAAAGGGGGAATTGAGGGCTTAGGGAACAAGGACTCCTGCATGGGAGTTGGTAGGTTTGGGGCTTGGTGTTTAAAGGGTTCAACTCGAAAACCCTCAACCCTGAAGCCCACCAAAGCCCCACAACCCCCAAAGACTCTAAGACCCCTAAACCCCTAAGCCCTATCCAACCAGCCCCGAAAACCCCTGAACGCCCCTGAACACCCCCGAAACCCTTAAACTTTTAAACCCCCTCCTGAACCCCTAAACTCCTAAACTCCCTCCTTAACCCCTACCCCTACTAAACCCCTACCAAACCCCTACTAAACCCCTACTGAACCCCTAAACCCCTAAACGCCTAACACGAAACCCTAAACCGAACACCCCTACACAAACTCTTCAACCTCTAAGCCCTAAAACCCCAAAACCCCTAAGCCCTAAAACCCCAAAACCCCTAAGCCCTAATTAAACCCTAAAAACCCTAAACCGCAAAAACCACTAAACCCCTTTATAATCCCCCGAACCCCTAAAACCCTAAACCCTAAACCTTAAACCCTAAACCCTAAACCCTAAACCCTAAAAGCCCCCTAAAACCCCGACACTCCGCTTCGGTTGCAGTTCCAAGGAGCCCATCGGAGCGCTGCCGCCGCCGGTGACGAAGTCCTGACGCGTCGGCTTTCGGGCGGCTTAGGGAGGGTTTAGGGGTGTAGAGGTTTCGGGGTTTAGAGTTTCGGGTTTTAGGGGTTTAGAGGTTTCGGGGTTTAGGGTTTCGGGTTTAGGGTTTAGAGCTTTAAGGGTTTAGGGGTTTTAGGGTTTCAGGGTTCAGGGTTTGGGGTTTTGGGGTTCAGAGGTGTCGGGGTTTAGGGTTTAGGGATTTAGGCTTTGTGGGTTTTGGAGTTTCAGGGTTCTAGGGTTCATAGGGTTTAGTGCTTCAGGGTTCATAAGGTTTAGACCTTCAGGGTTTAAAGGGCCTGCCCAGTTCTTTTGCGTACAACCGGCAACCCAGAATCATGAGCATCATGAGCATCATGGGCGCCTGGCTTCTTCCACAATACCTCTTCCGAGTCTTCGGCGACAACTGCTCGAGAAAGGGTTAGCGCCCTTTTTCCCGTTGAATTCGACCCAGATGAGCCTTAAAAATGGGTCCCACTTGGCACAAAATTGCGGTTCCCACCCTCAATCTCCTGACAACTCTGCCTCAAGTTCAAAGTAGAGGGCTTCATTAACATGTGTGTGTGCTTTGTTTTTGATGGCTGTTTTTTCGGGGCATTTTTTGGGTAGAGTGACGCGTAGTAGGGCCTAGTGTTCTTTCCGACTATTTGCGGTTAGTTCTCTTAACTACGGTCCCTTTTTGGGGATCACTTCAAGCTCCGACGACGCTTGCTGCAATCTGAGGAACTTGGTTTAGGGTTAGGTATGTAGGGTTGAGTAAACCCTAAGCCCCAAACCCGAAACAAAAAACCCTAAGCACGTAGTTATCAAGTATTTAGGGTTTGCTGCTTGGGGTTGAAAATTCAGGGGCGCCAAATTGGGCTCTTGCAGCGGCTGGGCCTGGCCGTAGTTGGCCGGACGCGGCAGCCACAAGGGCACCGGAACAAGGCCGCCGTAGCTGCTGATCGGGCTTCGAGACCTGGGTTCGTAGATCTTACAAAAGGTCCCACGATTTATGCATCTTCAACACCCGGGCAATAAGCCCAGACCATGAACTGCCTGAACCTTCAGAAACCCCCCCCCCCCCCCCAATTGCTTGGAACCAGACTGCGCTCGCAGTAAGACAGGCCATAAGACAGGGCATACCGGGATAAACCGAGGCCTGCACCGTTTCTTGGTCTTACTCTTCTTCTTCTTTTTCTTTTCAGACGGCGTGCTGCTGCTGCTGCTGTAGCTGCCTTGGTGCGTCGGGGTGTCATGTGAGCAGTAGAAGTAAGACCTGAGACCCTGTCGACATTGCGGATACAAGCTGCAATTGAGGGGATTCTGGACTCAACACACAGCTCTCCCAGCAGTAGCTTTCTGAGCTGCGAAACAGGACTCTGACAAAGACACACTCTGGCCAGTTCCCTCAACGATGGTCCACCCTAGAGGTAAAGAGGCCCCAATCAAGCTTAGAGAAGTTCTCTGTCATGAAACCATATACCCTAAGTGGTACCCACACACCCCGCACTACTACTGAAGTTGCAAGCACGGCTGCTGCTTCCGGAGGTGCTCCTTGGCTCGCTATGGGGGTTTTATCTCTTCGCGGATGCTACCATGCCATTCGATTCATGATGTTTGGTGACCCAAAGCCCTGCACATCCTGTACCCTACCGCCCGCAAGGCCTAAACCAACAGGAAGTCGGGAATCCAAACGCGAACCGAAAAAAAACGTGTAGAAGCGAACCGCAACCACAAAAAAACACGCGAACCATCGCAGGGAACGTGCAACCGAAACGAACCGAAACGTGGAACTCGAGAGGGGGCTGGACTGGGGAGGCTGCCTTCTGAGCAACGTCCTAAAAAGTGACTAATTGGTTGTGTGCCGTGTTGGCTGGTATTGCTTCCCGACCGGCCCGTTAAGGGCCCCGGTCGTTGCTTCCTTGGTGCGGCCCAGTCCACTGCCTGCGAGGGGGCCCCTGTCCTTCCCGACTCCTTGGGTTGAGTTAGCCTGGTTTCTCCCTCCTTTTTTCCCCTCTTTTCCTGCCTGCACCTCTTCTGCATTCTCCGCGCCTGCCTGTCGGATGCTTCTCTAGCCTGGGCTTCGCCCTTCCACTTCTTTGCACGGCCCCGACTGCGCGGGCTGCAAGTTTCACCGTGCGGTCCAAGCCACTGAAGGTACACTGTACTGCTTTGCTCGTGGGGCCCCCATGCCATCATGCTCTGCATTTGCCGGTGATCTCTCTCTGTTCGTGAGCAGGGAGGAGGGGTCCGCATGCCGGAGTCCTTTCAATTGCTTTCCTATGTAGTTGTAGAAAATCGAGCACGGATCGAACCAAAGCTCATGATAACCCCCACCCAAACCAACCACAACGATTTCGGTCCTGGCTTACTTTTCCTAACGAGCCGCACATCTCGTTCAGCGAATCCCATCTTTCCTGAACCAAGGATCCCTATGGCAATGCTCTTCTTCCCGGGGGCGTTGGCAGCTTTGGCACGCGCTAGTCGAATGCGCTCCCCGGCCGTGAGTTTACGCCCTCGGGGAGTGGAGGGTTTAGGGTTTAGGGTTTAGGGTTTAGGGTTTAGGGTTTAGGGTTTAGGGTTTAGGGTTTAGGGTTTAGGGTTTCGGGTTTAGGGTTTAGGGTTTGGGGTTAGTGTTTAGGGTTTAGGGTTGCACAGTAGTGGAAGCTGCCGTAGGTCTTGGCGATTGTGGTTTGAGGTTTAGCGCGCTCTCCAAAGAATCTCTAAGTGAAGCAGGGCTGGTATTCATCACTCGTATCCCCTCAAAAGGACACCCAATCGATACACTCACCAATATTTACAAGGAACCCTAAGTACACTCACCTTAAACCTAAACCCTAAACTCTACACCCTAAACCCTGAACCCTATACCCTAGACCCTAAACCCTAAACCCTAACAGCTACATAAGCCCCCACTTCAAATATGCAGCCTGACCTAAGCTACCGCTCTGGGGGCATCAGAGGTTCCATGTGTCCGGATCCCTTGTGTTTGCGTGGGGCCTCTGTCTATCAGGGGCTTCTTCTATCGAAAATGGTACCTGGTCCAACTTGGGAACAACCTTTGATCTGAGCCTGGATCTCGGGGTTTTAGGGTTTAGGATTTAGGGTTTAGGGTCTAGGGTTTGGGGTTTAGGGTGTAGGGTTTAGGGGAATAGGGTTTAGGGGTAGGCTTCCTAAGGCCAAGATTCCGAATCAGCACTGTGCCCCAGCTCACCCCGAAAGCCCCCGGTGTCCAGAAAACCCTTAAACTCTCAAAACCTTAGAAACCCTGAACCCCCCCAAATCCCCAAATCATCCTAACAAAACACAAAGCCCCAAACCCTAACCAGCCCCAAACCCTAAAGCCCCAAACCCTAAGCCCAAACCCTAAGCCCCAAACCCTAAAGCCCCAAACCCTCAGCCCCAAACCCTAAGCCCTAAGCCCTAAACCCTAAACCCTTGGCCCCAAACCTCAAGCCCCAAGCCCTAAACCCTAAGCCCTAACCCTAAACCCTAAAAACCCTAACGCGACAAAACCCTCAGCCCCAAAGTGTTCAAGATCTGGCCTCCAGGGCCTACGGCCGTCACGTCATCGCCGTCGTCCGCCGCAGTCGGCGGCTCCGCCGCCGCTTCCTGGCAAGACTGGTGTAGGGTTTCGGGTTTAGGGGTTATATTTGGTTGAAATAGGGTTTATATAGAGTTTAGGTAGGGTTTTAGGTAGGGTTCAGGATTGAGGGTTTAGGGTTTAGGGCTGAGGGTTTAGGGCTTGGGCTTAGGGCTTAGGGCTTAGGGGTTGGGGTTTAGGATTTAGCGTTGCAGCTTTGGGGGGTTTAGCGTGCTTAGGTGGTTTAGAGGGGCTTAGGGGGGTTAGGGGGGGGGGTTTAAGGGGGCTTAGGGGTTTAGGGGGTTTAAGGGGGGTTGAAGGGGCTTAGGAGGGTTTAGGGGGGGTTCAGGGGGGTTTAAGGGTTTAGAGTTTAGGGTTTAGGGTTTAGGGTTTAGGGTTTAGGGTTTAGGGTTTAGGGTTTAGGGTTTAGGGTTTAGGGTTTAGGGTTTAGGGTTTAGGGAGTCTCGAGTCTTGAGCCGGTCTTCCCAAGACCCGGGTGCCTTGGGCTCCTCGTCAGCCGGCGCCGCAGCGGGCGCCTCTTGGAAACGCTGAGGGCTTAGGGTTTCGGGAATAGGGTTTAGGGTTTAGGGTTTAGGGTTTAGGGTTTAGGGTTTAGGGTTTAGGGTTTAGGGTTTAGGGTTCAGGGTTTAGGGTTTAGGGTTTGAGGGTTTGAGGGTTTAGGGCTTGGGGATAGGGTTTAGGGTTTAGGACTTCGGGCTTCACAGTTTACGTAGGGTTTCGGGCTTCGGTGGTTTGGAGCTTGGGGCTCAGAGTTCAGTTCAGGGCCTGGAGTTTGGGGTGTTGGGGCTGTGGGGTTTCTGAAGCGCCAGGGCTTCGAGTGAAGGTTGCATTCTGAGCTTTCAAGGCATCAAATAGACCAGCCACTCTAAAACCCTAAACCCTAAACCCTAAACCCTAAACCCTACCCCCTTAAACCGATCCTCGGCCGGAGTCTTCTCCTTCTCCTTCTCTTTGTCCTTCTCCTTGTCCTGACTACGCTGCACGAAGCGCACATCGACAGCTTCAAGCAAATGAAGTCATGACTTGCAAATACTTAGTAGCCCAGTAACCATATTATATTAAGGGCACCTTTGTTTTGGTTGGTTACTGTATAAGGGAACCCAGAACCAAAAAATGGTAAAGGGTACCACTGGGCTACCAAGAATAAGAAATTAAAGACAAAGCAGACTTGCTGGCCTTGATGCTCACCCCCCCCCCCCCATGCGGCTGTAAAAGGTTCAAAAAACACACTGACGCAAAGTGCACGGCAAAGAGAAGGACCTTCTCCCTGTCTTTGTCTTTCTTGTCTTTCTCTTTGTCCTTCTCCTTGTCCTTCTTGTCTTCAGTGGAACATGACGGCGCGGGATTCGGGGCCATTCACTTGAAAGGACGTACTGGGGTAGAAGCCGCAAGCAGCAAGGCCAGGGACCTTGTCCTTCTCCTTCCTTTCCTTATCCTTCTCTTTACCCTGCCAGTTCAGTAACACCATCAGTTGTCACATCTTGGTTCCATATGAGACGTGCAGCCTCCCCCTGCGTGGGGAGTGAGACACTCCCAGAGGACAACTGCAGCGATCCCATGAGTAATACAGGGGCCTCAGTAATTAGAATAGGGTTTTGGGGGCTTATTGTGGTATGAATACCACTATTACCAATTGCTGCGACCCCTATATGATTCGCACATAGCTCAGCGGGAGATTGAGGGCCCCGGCCTTCTCTTTGTCCTTCCGTTCCCTGTCCTTCTCCTCGGCAATGGTTGCGAGGGAGCTCCCAGTTGCGAGGGCTTTGGGGCCTAGGGCTTGGGGCGGTTTCGGGCTTCGTTCTCTCTGAAGCATCCCTCCGTCTGTTCGAGGACAAGTCTGAGAAACTCGTGGTGACCCAAGCTTGCCGAAGCAATGAAGTTTCCGGATTCCAATTGCTTCAATCAGTCATGGGCTCCTTCCCGCGACTCCGACTACGATCCTTCTTCTTCTCTTTGTCCTGCGTCTTGCATGACATAAACAATGCTCACAGGGACAATGTGCCAAGTCAGCTCTTCCGACAAAATCAATGCCGTCCTTGTCCTTTTTCTTGTCCTGCAACCAGGACATCGCTGTGGAAGTCATATTCCACATGCGCTGCATACTTCCACTGCCAACTTCTCGAAAAAACAGACTGTCAGTGGGCACCGGAAAAGCTGAAGGCCTTGAGACTGCCTTCCTCCCTACTCCCAGGCCTTGTCTTTCTCCTTGTCCTTCTTCTTTCTATCTGCCGATTCGCTTCTTCCTCAGTCCGAAAGCGCACAGCTTGAAGGGATTTCACGTACACAACCTTGCTTCGCAGGCAAGACCACTCAAACCTCTCACTGAACATGCCCTGCTGCAGGACCGTGTGTTGAAACATGTCCTGGCCCCGGATTGACCATGCTTTGCGGAGGTGGATAAGTGCCGGGCGGCCCATTGCCCCCGGCCGGCCGCGCGCCAGCAGGGAGCGCAGACAAAATTGCTGCCACCTTGGCTCCATGGAGTTAGGGCACCCAGCTTGAAGAGGATGTTTGAACCATGGATGATGCACAGCGCGCAGTGCCACAAGTGCAACATACGGCTTGAGAGCTTCTAAGCCTCCGATAAGCTTGAGATTTCCAAGAGCTCCCAGCTGGGCACTGAAATCTTTGGATGTCGCAGAAGCAAGCCCGAAATCCTAAAGGCCCGAAAACCCTCAACCTGAGAAAAAAAAAAAGAACTGGCTCCGGGGTTGCGACCGCTCTCCGGGCGTCGAACTCCGGGAAATCCTCCCGCCGACGCCCTGCCCTACTCTCCAGCCAAAAATCCTGAAACAGCTGCGCGGCAGGCCGTGCGTCAGCAATCGGTTTCGGGGGCTTCGGGGCTTGAGGTCAGACCGCCTGCAATGTACTCCTTTCCCAGTGCATGTAACACTGAGCCTAAGCCCTGTACCCCCAAACGAACTCGAAACAAACCCGCAAACCCCAAACCTCGAGGCACATAGGGGACTACTGTACGCAGAACATCTGAGTTGATACTGCTGGTGAAACCCTAAACCCTAAGCCCTGAACCCATGGCTCCATTACTCAAATATCTCAGGGGCCACTGCCGAACCCGGAAGACGTCGCGCCAGCAAAGGCTGCGGGGTATCGGAGCCTGGGCTCCCAAGGCCCTTGGTTACACCGTTTCACCAACCCTAACTTAGGGTTTAGGGTTTATAAATTGGGGGTTAGGGTTTAGGGTTTAGGGTTTTGGGGTTTGTGGTTTGGGGTTTAGGGATAAGCTTCCCGACGTTGGATTGTCTCTTGCCGCTTGGAAACACCGGTCGGCCTAAATCCCTTAGTCGAAAACCCCCACAAACAAAAAAAATCCTAGACCCAGCCTAGGATGGCCCTTAAAGGCCCTAAACCCTAAACCCGAAACCCTAAACCCTCAAAAGATTCCCAAATGCAATCCTCCTAAGCCCAACAAGGGAAAGATATGAAACGTCCACCAAAGGCCTACCGAGCAGCGTTTTCTCACCTCACTTGGTAGGGGATAGGATTAGGGGGGCCCCTTGGGGATATAGACCCTCTGAATAAGGTCCCTGTTTAAGAGAGCCAGAAGAGGGTTAAGAAGGGGTTCCCTTTTAAGGGTCCCCCGTATCCTACCTAGGACTTGGGGCCCCGACACGGCGGACTCGACGCCGAGCTGGGCGCCGTCGCAGTCTCAGGGCTTCGGCATGGGAGAAACCGACATTCCGAAGCCGAAGCCCTGAACCCTAAACCCCCTAAGCCCTAAGCCCTAAGCCCTAAGCCCTAAACCCTAAACCCTAAACCCTAAACCCTAAACCCTAAACCCTAAACCCTAACCCTAGACCCTAAACCCTAAACCCTAACCCTAAACCCTAAAACGAGATCTGAGTTTCCAGTCTTCCGGCAGTTGGCTTTCCCTTCAGAAACCCCGCGGCACTGGAACTCTAGGGCTTGTGCCAGTAGACACCACATAGGGGTTCAGCTGCCTGCAACAAGGGGCTTGGCGCCCCACGAGTTGAGGTTGGGATATGAGCACTTCCCAATTTTGGGGGGGTACATCTTCACATACCCCAAAACACTATAATCCTCATGATAGGAACCCCCACAAAGGGGACCCCTGCTTTCGGAAACCCCCAGAAGTCTCAGAGCACATCTCACTGAATCACACCGTGGAGGGGCCTCAGGTGAATCGCTGGAGCTAATGCGCCGTAGGCTGTGGCGGCCAACAGCCTGCGCAAGCATCAGCATAAGACCAAGAAAGTGAATGGGGGGTTGTTCGTTGGGCTGACTAACTTTCAAAACTCTTAGAAAAAGACCCATATTCGGAAGAACCCCCCAACACACCAGCATCATGTTAGACGGGTGAGGGAGAGTGGACTCGATACTCTTGTGTGCCATGCTGTGCAGCACCAGGCTCCGCGGTTCATGAGGTCGCCTGAAAGGTCCTAGCTAAGCCCCCCTCCCTCTAAACCCTCTAAACCTCCAACCCCCCGCCCCCCTCCCCCGCAAAAAAAAAAAAAAAAAAAAAACTGCCCTCTGCCTCAGAAGCGCAGCGATGCCTTGGGCGGCCTGCGTTGAAGGCAAGAAGCACGGCAGCGGTAAGCCCTGAAACCGTAAGGCCATGATAGGTCATTGCAGGAATGATCGTTACTACAGTAGTAGCTGTAATCATCACAACATCTACCGTAGTTATTGCAAGCATCGTCCCTATCGTAACATTGAGCCATGGTGTATGAGGGCACCCGTGTAGCCCTTCGTTCATGACCTTCTCCTGACCCCGCAAGCGACCGCCCGTTGGGCCTCCCCACGAAACGTGGGTGGGTGGGGAGAGGCGGGGAGAGAGCATTCATGGTGGTGAAAGAACTTCCCAAAGTTTCTCCGCGATCAGCCCGCTAGCTAACCATGGTATAGTGTAGCCCTCCTTCTGGGCACACTAAATCAAAAAATGCCGCAGGGACCCCAACAAGGATAACGCAAATCAGAAATACCTATAGTCATCTGAGCCCGCTGAACCCTAAACGAAATCCTAAACGCAGAAGACACACATGGAATACTATAGCAATCCAACGGGGCCACCATCCTCAAAATACTTGTCTTCGTACGTCCAGGTTGCCCAGTACCCGAAAAATAGAAAGGATAACCCTAAACCCTTTTCTGTTCAAAGGCGTCACAACAAGTGAACAGGGGTACTCCAGTGGTCATCCTAAAACTCACAAAGCTTCTTACCGGTCCTACATGGAGGGGGGGGGGGGGGCTTGTCATCATAGGGCTCCTAGAACAAGGGGGGGGGTGTACATAAGGGTTCCCCCTATTTTGAGGAAATGCCCCATATGGGTAATTCTCTACATTAGGGTACCCTGCGTAGTACGGCACCCTTCTATAAGGACCCCAACAAGGGACCATGTAGAACCTAGATAGGGGGAATGTTTAATTCGAATAGGGTTTTGCGGGGCCACTATAGTATAAGTACATCGGGACCATAGGGGAATACTGTTAGTAACTTATTCCGACCCCCTATAGTACCCTAAACCCTAAACCCTAAGCCCTAAACCCTAGACCCTAAACCCTAAACCCTAAACCCCAAATGTTTAAACCCCCAATGTGCATTGGCACTCCCCCGCTCTCCGCTGGTGAGCACCTCAACAGCGCCGTGACCCGCCCGCACGGAGCCAAGGCAAAGGGACGCCTGGCACTGCTCAGCCTAAGCCCTAAAACCCTCAGCCCCAAACCCTAAGCCCCAAACCCTAAACCCTCAACCCTCAACCCTCAACCCTAAACCTTGAACCCTAAACCTTGAACCCTCAACCCTAAACCCTTGACCCTCAACCCAAAGCCCTATGTCTGGAGAATCCAGGGCCTGCCCAGGCTTCTTCAGGTCTCCTGCTTTCTGGGTGGTGCTTGGAAGGTGGCTGCGTTGACTTCGTAGAACTCCTCTGTTAAAAGAGGACCCAGAAGGGGTCCCATCTTGTAGACACCCCAAGCAGGGTTTAGGCTTTAGGGCTTAGGGCGTAGGGCGTAGGGCTTCGGGCTTAGGGCTTAGGGAACATGTCTAAGGTGTGAATCTCAAGGTGCAGGCCGTCGCTGTCGGAGTTTTATTGGCCTCTGCAAGGGCAGTCGTGCGCGTGCGACGCCTTCGGCGACGACCTATTCTTCGCGGAGGGCCGCCACGGAAGGATTACATTCAAGCTGCACCGGAAACCCTTAACCTGCACTCTAGTCCCTTAGTATGGGCCCTAAAATTAAAAGGCCTAAACAACCCAAGGGCCAGAACCCTTTAAAGAGGGTAAGGGACCATCTTAAGGGCCCATACCCGAATAAACTCCTCAAACCCCCAAACCTTGCTTCCTGAGACAGCCCTCCGCCTCATTGGGCAAACAGCCCAGGGAACTGCCACGGCTGATGAGTGCATCCAGCTAGTTTATGGTCTCGGGTTTCCAGGAATCAGCTGCACAAGATTGCGGGTTTAGGGTTTAGGGCTTTGGGTTTAGGGCTTAGGGTTTAGGGTTTGGGGTTTGGGGTTTAGGGTTTAGGGTTTAGGGCTTCAGGAATAGGAGCTTCGGAGAACACTGAAGTGTGTGATCCTTGTGAGGTCGTAGAACCGATTTGACGAGGCAGCTGCAGTCGCAGAATCTTGGGAAGGCCATACGCGGCGCGAGCAGCACCAGGTCTTAAGGGACGGAGGGACCCTTAATATTAGGCTTACTTATGTATTTACAATGAAAACAAAAAAGAATATATATATATATACATAATACAAATATTTACGAAATATATTCAAAAAAAAGTAATAGGACTCAGAGTCCCTTCAAAAGGGTCCCAGGTTTGATGCTGGATCAATCCCTAAACGCCCAGACTCTAAGCACTCAGGAGCGTTGAAAACTGAAACGGCGAAGCGAGAAGCAACGCGTAGGCGCCAGGTCTGCGGCCATTAAGCGTCCTCTCCTAAAGTAAGCCCTTAGTCTTTTGCCCTCCACGCACAGCCCTAAGCGCCCCAAACATCCCAAAGCCCGAAGCCCGAAACCGCATGGTGCCTTGGTTACCCAGTCAATGGCTTACTCCAAATCCAGAGGCTGCCCAACAACCAAAGGTGGGGCATTACTGGGCGTCCTAGCAAATCCGTCGTTGCCGCCTGCGCAAGCATCTCCCATGCCGTAACATTTCGACTGGCACTTTAAGTGCCGAGGCAGTGGCCGATGAGTTGTAGCCTAGGGTTGGGGTTTAGGATTTCGAGGCGGATACCAGGAGTAACAGCACTTGTGCCCAAAACAGGACATCAACGGCGAAGCAGACGCACGGGAGCAGTCCTAATAATTCCAACAAGCGCTATTGAACTCACACATCTGGCGCAAACATCCAGACAACATTTCTTAAGATCGGCCATTGCCCGTTGCGATCATGCAACAGTTTTGCCGCGCAGATCTCCTCCACACCATAGAGTTCAGGCAAAGGCTGCGTTTTACTGGGGCCATGAATATGGAGGAGTCCCACCAGTGGATTCCGCCCGGCTCACACCAAGGCTCTTCCGTGGCGGTGATATCCCCCTCGGACATCAACACCAGCCTGGCTGTGCCGGTCTGCTGCTAGGTCTGCTAGGTTAGTCAATGGCTGGTCACTTGTCGCTTCTGCTGCCGATGCAAGCGTTGCGTGCGCTGTGCTTCCGTGTTTGCCATCGCTGCTCAAACTCTGAAGTTCCAAGCTCCAACACTGCGGCCTTCAAGAGTCGTCGCTCGACTCGATTCAGAGAATCCTACGACACAGATGCAACGGTCAACGGACAACAAGGTGCAACATGAGAGTCTCTGGCTCCTTGCCCACGATAACTCTGTAGGTGTCGCTGAACTCCTCTGCGTTCCTGCGACCAGGGTTGGGCTTGTATGGCAGATGTGAGCATAATGATGGAACGAACTCGATAAGAGCCTCCCCATTCGTCAGCAAACGGCAACGCACGGCAACGCACGGCAACGCACGGCAACGCACGGCAACGCACGGCAACGCAACGCCACGCAACGCCAGGTCAGGCCAGGCCAGGCCACGCCACGCCACGCAATGCAGCGTGCAGCCCATATGACTACTTGCCGTGCTCGCCGCGCGCAGACCCTTCGGCATGACGTCGCAGTCAGTTGGGAGGCTCTGCAAAATCAAAAAACCAAGAGTGGTGGACGTGAGCAACATTCGCCTCCACAAGCAGCCCGAGCGACGACTCACGAGGATCGCGCCACCCCTTCCGCACACTCTTGACACCTTGAGACACCGATGATGCGGAGAAGTGGAACTCCGCATTGCGAGCTCTTGCGGAACGACGAAAACTTGGCAAAACATGATGCAAGCGAGGTCAGTTCTCAAACTCCAACCGACCCTTCGCCACGGACAACCGCTTGGCCCCGCCTTTTCGGCTTTGCTTTGGCTCGTGGCGGAGTCCTGTGGACTTCAAGGGACAAAGGAGGGACCCGTATAAGGGACCTTCGGGGTTATTTAGGGCTACCTAGGTATATAGGGACTATTTTCGGTATATATAGGGGCTAAGTTAGATAAGGGAACAAGATTAAGGGGTCCCTTCTTATACCCCTGAAGGAATTGACACCCCAACCCCAAAGCCTAAACAAGCATCCCGGGTGTAGAACGTCGGTTCGCAGGGGTCACAGGCTCAGCAGGAATACCCGCCTTGCACGGCAACGTGAAACCGGCACGGAGGAATTGAGACGACTGGTTCAAAAACAACAGGAAAACCAAAAAAGCTGTTCAGCAAACAACAAAAACGAGGTCAGAAAACGAAACGCAAATCCGGCAGGATGATGCAAAACTACAAAACATAACCTGAGCAGAGCATCAAGGGAAGAAACAAGCAGCCAAAATCGGAAAGTTGTTCGTCCCTAAACTCTAGAAGCCTTCCTAAGCCAAAGAAATCGACACCCTAAAACCCTGAACCCAAAAAGCTCGAACCCTAGCAGCCTTAAACCTAGAAAGCCCTCCGGCGTTTTCTGAAACCATCCTTGCCCCTAAAGAAGATATACATCATCCACCCTCAACCCTAAACCCTAAACCCTAAACCCTAAACCCTAAACCCTAAACCCTAAACCCAGCACTCCTGGGAGGTGTTGGGGCTGGCTCAGGGTCCTCTAAGGGGGCCCCATTTGGGGGGGGGGGGGGGGGGGGTGGCTTAAATAGGGTTTATTTGGAAGCTGAGAGTGTTTTTGTGTGGTAGATACAAAGGAAAGGGCACAAGAAAGTAGCGAAAGGAGCTCCTCAATTCCCTTCCTTATCTCCTATCCTCTTTTCTTTACAGGAGAATACAGGAAAAGGGCCTCCATTCCCCTCTTGTTCTTCCTTTCTTGTGTTTTTGTCATTTAAAGGGGAACAGGAGAAGAGAAGGGAAAGAGAAGGAGAGAGGAGAGATAAAAGGAACACAATTTTAATGGGAAGGGCCAAGAAAAGAATAGAAGAGAGATGAACAAAGAAGATGGAGAGACAAAACAAGGCGCAAAGAAGATGGCACTCTTCTTTATCTATCCTCTCTCCCTTCCCTCTCCCTTCCCTCTTTCTTTTCGAAACAGAAAAACTAAAAAGGAAGAACTTGAAAAGGAGAAGGGTAAGGAAAAGAGCAGAAGAGACAGGCCGAAAAGAGGGATATGATGAAGTATGGGCAAGGTCCACGCGCAAGGAGTCACCCTCTGCTTACCCTTCCACTGCTTTATCATACAAGTTCCTTTCTTGTGTTTTATTAGTTAAAATGTAACAGAAGGAGAGAAGGGCAAGGGAAGTGAGAGAGGAGAGACAACAAGGAGGCCATTTGAATTTTCTGGAGGGGTACTGAAAAGAAGAGAAGACACAAGAAACAAGGAGACGGATAGCACTCTTCTTTATCTATCATCTCTCCCTTCCTTGTCTCTCGCTTTTCCCTCTATAATTAAAACAAATAGGTGCCCTCTCCTCTTCAGGAAGCCCCCTTGCCCTTATTTTGCTAGCTTTCTGAAACGACAAGGAAAACAACACATAGAAAGAGAGGAAAGGGAATGAAACAATAGGCAGTGGAGCTCTTCAGTGTCTTTACCTATCTCTTTTCTTCTTTTTCTTTTTCATTCAATAAGGAAAAGAAGCTTCCTTTGGTGTGATTTTGAGATTCAAAAGAGAACAAGAGAAGAGAAGGGAGAGAGAAAGGAGAGAGGAGAGATCAAAAGGAAGCAATTTTCATGGGAAGAGCAATGAAAATCATGGAAGAGAAATGAAGACAGGAGAGGGAGGTGCAAAATCAGGCAAAGAGAAGATGGTGCTCGTTTTCTTTCCTCTCTTTCTTATCTTTCCCTTTCAAATAAAAACAAAAGGAAGAACAATGAACATGTAAAGGAACCCGTTTTCTTTTTCCGTTTGGGAACAAGGAAAAGAACAGAGGCGATAGGGCGAGAGGAGGGATTTGCTGCAGCATGGGGAGGGTCTACGGACAAGGAGCCAACCCCGCTCGCTTTCCCCATCCATTGGAAAAGAAAGGAACATGGCCTCCATTCCCCTCTTGTTCTTCCTTTCTTGCGCTTTTGTCATTTAAAGGGGAACAGGAGAAGAGAAGGGAGAGAGAAGGAGAGAGGAGAGACAAAAGGATTGCATTGTTAATGGGAAGAGCAAAGAAAAGAATAGAAGAGAGATGAATAGAGAAGTGGGAGAGACAAAACAAGGCGCAGAGAAGATGGCACTCTTCTTTATCTATCCTCTCTCCCTTCTCTCTCCCTTCCCTCTTTCTTTTCGAAATAAGAAAACAAAAAGGAAGAACTATGAGAAGGAGAAGGGTAAGGAAAGGAACAGAAGAGATAGGCCGAGAGGAGGGGTATGATGAAGTATGGACCGGTCCACGCGCCAGGAGTCACCCTCTGCTTACCCTTCCACTGCCTTATCACACAAGTTCCTTTCTTGTGGTTTATCAGTCAAAAGGAAACAGAAGGAGAGAAGGGAAAGAGAAGTGAGACGAGATAACAAGGATGCCATTTTGCTGGAAGCGCAACTGTATGTGGCCACAACAAGCAGGCCAGGGAGGCTCAGGCGGGGCAAGTCTCTCCCTAATTAGAAAAAATCAATCTTGCTATTCACAGGTAGGCGCCCTTCTTCCTCTTCAGGAAATCGCCTTTCCCTTATTTTGCTTTTTGAAGCGAATAAGACAAACAACAGATAAGAAGAGAGGACAGGGAATGACTAGGTAAAGAGAGGAGCTCTTCAATTTCCTCCCTATCTCTTAAGTTACTTTTCCTTCTTGGGCGGGTGTCCTTTTTTCTTCCTTGAAGATGCAGAAAACTAGCAAAAAGGACACCCGATCGCCCATTTTCTTTTCAATTCCCTTCCTTATCTCCTATGCTCTTTTCCTTATTCATTGCAACAGGAGAATACAGGAAAAGGGCCTCCATTCCCCTCTTCTTCCTTTCTTGTGTTTTTGTCATTTAAAGGGGAACAGGAGAAGACAAGGGAAAGAGAAGGAGAGAGCAGAGATAAAAGGAACACAATTCTAATGGGAAGAGCCAAGAAAAGAATAGAAGAGAGATGAACAAAGAAGATGGAGAGACAAAACAAGGCGCAAAGAAGATGGCACTCTTCTTTATCTATCCTCTCGCCCTTCTCTCTCCCTTCCCTCTTTCTTTTCGAAACAGAAAAACTAAAAAGGAAGAACTTGAAAAGGAGAAGGGTAAGGAAAAGAGCAGAAGAGACAGGCCGAAAAGAGGAATATGATGAACTGAAAAGAAGAGAAGACACAAGAAACAAGGAGACGGATAGCACTCTTCTTTATCTATCATCTCTCCCTTCCTTGTCTCTCGCTTTCCCCTCTACAATTAAAAAAATAGGTGCCCTCTCTCCTCTTCAGGAAGCCCCCTTGCCCTTATTTTGCTAGCTTTCTGAAACAACAAGGAAACAACACATAGAAAGAGAGGAAAGGGAATGAAACAATAGGCAGTGGAGCTCTTCCGTGTCTTTACCTATCTCTTTTCTTGTTCTTCTTTTTCATTCAATAAGGAAAAGAAGCTTCCTTTGGTGTGATTTTGAGATTCAAAAGAGAACAAGAGAAGAGAAGGGAGAGAGAAAGGAGAGAGGAGAGATCAAAAGGAAGCAATTTTCATGGGAAAAGCAATGAAAATCATGGAGGAGAAATGAAGACAGGAGACCGGGATCCCCTTGGCACCCTGCAAAAGTCCTGCAAATACCACACAAAACGGAAAAGGGTAGGAACAACATTTGCGGGTCAAAATTTGCCGGGATCCCCTTGGCACCCTGCAAAAGTCCTGCAAATACCACACAAAACGGAAAAGGGTAGGAACAACATTTGCGGGTCAAAATTTGCCGGGATCCCCTTGGCACCCTGCAAAAGTCCTGCAAATGCCACACAAAACGGAAAAGGGTAGGAACAACATTTGCGGGTCAAAATTTGCCGGGATCCCCTTGGCACCCTGCAAAAGCCCTGCAAATGCCACACAAATCGGAAAGGTAGGAACAACATTTGCGGGTCAAAATTTGCCGGGATTCCCTTGGCACCCTGCAAAGTCCTGCAAATACCACACAAAACGAAAAAGGGTAGGAACAACATTTGCGGGTCAAAATTTGCCGGGATCCCCTTGGCACCCTGCAAAAGTCCTGCAAATGCCACACAAAACGGAAAAGGGTAGGAACAACATTTGCGGGTCAAAATTTGCCGGGATCCCCTTGGCACCCTGCAAAAGTCCTGCAAATACCACACAAAACGGAAAAGGGTAGGAACAACATTTGCGGGTCAAAATTTGCCGGGATCCCCTTGGCACCCTGCAAAAGTCCTGCAAATACCACACAAAACGGAAAAGGGTAGGAACAACATTTGCGGGTCAAAATTTGCCGGGATCCCCTTGGCACCCTGCGAAAGCCCTGCAAATGCCACACAAATCGGAATAGTGTAGGAACAACATTTGCGGGTCAAAATTTGCCGGGATTCCCTTGGCACCCTGCAAAAGTCCTGCAAATACCACACAAAACGAAAAAGGGTAGGAACAACATTTGCGGGTCAAAATTTGCCGGGATCCCCTTGGCACCCTGCAAAAGTCCTGCAAATACCACACACAACGGAAAAGGGTAGGAACAACATTTGCGGGTCGGGGTTGGGGGGTCAGGAATTAAATAATTTAAATAATTTAAATACCCCAGGGGGGGCGTCCGGGCATTTAAATTATTTAAATTATTTAATTCCCCGGCTCGTACTTTAGTATTGGGGGGAGGCCCGTGCTCGTAATTCAGTATTGGGGGGAGGCCCGGGCTCGTAATTTAGTGTTGAGGGGGAGGCCCGGGCTCGTGATTTAGTATCGGGGAATTGAAAAATTGATTTCATTTCAATGTCCAGGGGCCCGATTTGGCCAAATTTGCCGGGCAGCCTCCGGGCAAAATTTGGCCAAATCGAGCCGCGCATTTCTCATGGCATACAAAGGGCAGCCCGATTTGGCCAAATTTTGCCCGGAGGCTGCCCGGCAAAATTTGGCCAAATCGAGCCGCGATAGTTTAAAATAATCTCGGGCCTTCAGAAAGGCGCGGCTCGATTTGGCCAAATTTTGACCGGAGGCTGCCCGGCAAAATTTGGCCAAATCGGGCCCCTGGACATTGACATGAAATCAATCTTTCAATTCCCCGATACTAAATCGGGGGGGGGCCAGGCCCGACCAGGCCCCCCCCCGGAATTAAATAATTTAAATAATTTCAATCCGAAAGGGGTGTTCAGGATTTAAATTATTTAAATTATTTAATTCTGGGAGAGGGAGGGGGCCCGGTGGGCCGGGCCCGATTTAAATAATTTAAATATGAAGCTCCCGAATTAAATATTCATATTTAAATCGTGGCCTTCATATTTAAATTATTTAAATCGGGCCCGGGAATTAAATAATTTAAATAATTTAAATAATGTAAATCCTGGAGGGGGGGGGGCGGGCCTCCTCCCCCAGGAGGAATTAAATAATTTAAATATGAAGGCCTCGATTTAAATATGAATATTTAATTCGGGGCCTTCATATTTAAATTATTTAATTCCTCCTGCAAAAGGAGGCCCGGCCCCCCCCCCTCCCGGATTTAAATTATTTAAATTATTTAAATTATTTAAATTATTTAAATTATTTAAATTATTTAATTCCCGGGCCCGATTTAAATAATTTAAATATGAAGGCCACGATTTAAATATGAATATTTAATTCGGGAGCTTCATATTTAAATTGTTTAAATCGGGCCCGGGAATTAAATAATTTAAATAATTTAAATAATTTAAATATTTTAAATCCTGGAGGGGGGGGGCCGGGCCTCCTCCCGCAGGAGGAATTAAATAATTTAAATATGAAGGCCCCGAATTAAATATTAATATTTAATTCGGGGCCTTCATATTTAAATTATTTAATTCTTCCTGCGGGAGGAGGCCCGCCCCCCCCCCTCCAGGATTTAAATTATTTAAATTATTTAATTCCCGGGCCCGAATTAAATAATTTAAATATGAAGCTCCCGAATTAAATATTCATATTTAAATCGTGGCCTTCGTATTTAAATTATTTAAATCGGGCCCGGGAATTAAATAATTTAAATAATTTAAATAATTTAAATATTTTAAATCCTGGAGGGGGGGGGGCCGGGCCTCCTCCCGCAGGAGGAATTAAATAATTTAAATATGAAGGCCCCGAATTAAATATTAATATATTAATATTTAATTCGGGGCCTTCATATTTAAATTATTTAATTCTTCCTGCGGGAGGAGGCCCGCCCCCCCCCTCCAGGATTTAAATTATTTAAATGATTTAATTCCCGGGCCCGAATTAAATAATTTAAATATGAAGCTCCCGAATTAAATATTCATATTTAAATCGTGGCCTTCATATTTAAATTATTTAAATCGGGCCCGGGAATTAAATAATTTAAATAATTTAAATAATTTAAATAATTTAAATAATTTAAATAATTTAAATAATTTAAATATTTTAAATCTTGGAGGGGGGGGGGCCGGGCCTCCTCCCGCAGGAGGAATTAAATAATTTAAATATGAAGGCCCCGAATTAAATATTAATATTTAATTCGGGGCCTTCATATTTAAATTATTTAATTCTTCCTGCGGGAGGAGGCCCGCCCCCCCCCCCCTCCAGGATTTAAATTATTTAAATTATTTAATTCCCGGGCCCGAATTAAATAATTTAAATATGAAGCTCCCGAATTAAATAGTCATATTTAAATCGTGGCCTTCATATTTAAATTATTTAAATCGGGCCCGGGAATTAAATAATTTAAATAATTTAAATATTTTAAATCCTGGAGGGGGGGGGGCGGGCCTCCTCCCGCAGGAAGAATTAAATAATTTAAATATGAAGGCTCCGAATTAAATATTAATATTTAATTCGGGGCCTTCATATTTAAATTATTTAATTCCTCCTGCGGGAGGAGGCCCGCCCCCCCCCCTCCAGGATTTAAATTATTTAAATTATTTAAATTATTTAAATTATTTAATTCCCGGGCCCGAATTAAATAATTTAAATATGAAGCTCCAGAATTTAATATTCATATTTAAATCGGGGCCTTCATATTTAATTCAGGCCTGGGACCCCCCCTAGGACCTAAAATAGGGTCTATTTGGAAGTTGGCTCTTGTAAATAAGTATACGTTTTGGGGCCTTTTTTCCTCTTGTGAACACGAGTGCCAGCTTCCAAATAAACCCTATTTAAGCTGCACACCCCCCGCCCCCCCCGCTCCCCCCGCTCCCCCCGCCCTTCCCACCCCCGCCGAGCCCTCCTTTCGCTGCCCCTTCCGCTGCCTTGCTGCGTGTTTTAAGGGCTCCAGTGCATGCCCCACTCCTGCCCACCCCTCCCGCTGCCTTGCTGTTAGAATGAAGTGTTTTTAAGGGCTCCAGTGCATGCCCAAGCCCTGCCCCCGCCCCCCCCGCCCCCCCCGCCCCCCCCGCTCCCCCGCTCCCCCCGCCCTTCCCACCCCCGCCGACCCCCTCCGCTGCCTTGCTGTCACACTGGCGTGTTTTAAGGGCTCCAGTGCATGCCCCACTCCTGCCCACCCCTCCCGCTGCCTTGCTGTTAGAATGAAGTGTTTTTAAGGGCTCCAGTGCATGCCCGAGCCCTCCCTTCGCTGCCCCCGCCCCCCCTGCCCCCCCCGCCCCCCCCGCTCCCCCCGCTCCCCCCGCCCTTCTCACCCCCGCCGACCCCCTCCGCTGCCTGCTGTCAGACTGGCGTGTTTTAAGGGCTCCAGTGCATGCCCCACTCCTGCCCACCCCTCCCGCTGCCTTGCTGTTAGAATGGAGTGTTTTCAGACTGGCGTGTTTTAGTGGCTCCAGCGCATGCCCCACTCCTGCCCACCCCTCCCGCTGCCTTGCTGTTAGAATGGAGTGTTTTTAAGGGCTTAAGTGCATGCCCGAGCCCTCCCTTCGCTGCCCCCGCCCCCCCCGCCCCCCCCGCTCCCCCCGGTCCCCCGGCCCTTCCCACCCCCGCCGAGCGGCCTTGCTGTCAGACTGGCGTGTTTTAAGGGCTCCGGTGCATGCCCCACCCCGCCCACCCCTCCCGCTGCCTTGGGCTCCAGTGCATGCCCGAGCCCTCCCTTCGCTGCCCCCGCCCCCCCCCGGGCCCCTGCCCTTCCCACCCCCGCCGACCCCCTCCGCTGCCTTGCTGTCAGACTGGCGTGTTTTAAGGGGTTTAGTGCATGCCCCACTCCTGCCCCCCCCCGCTGCGTGTGTGTGTGTGTGCGTGCGTGTGTGTGTGTGTGTGTGTGTGTGTGTGTTTTGTTTTAAAGGTGCTCTTGTGTTGTCCTTGTTCAGACGCACTGCTCTTTGCCTCCTTCTGCGTTTGTGTTGCTTTTGATCCAGCATTTGCCTCTCTTTTTGAGGTGTTCCTCTTTTCTCCTATGCCTGGGCAGAAGGTAAAACTTCGTCCGCTACCTTGGTTTTATTTCCGTTTTCATTGTTCTTTGCGTTTCTCTGGGTTTTGATCAAGCATTTGCCTGTGTTTTTGAGGTGTTCTTCTTTTGTCCTGTGCCTGGGTGGAGATAGAGGTCCGTCACCTTGTTGCTTTTATTTCCGTTTGCATTGCTGTTTGCAAGCTTGTTCGTGTTTCTTGGCAGAGCATTTGCCTATGTTTTTGGGCTGTTCTCCTTTTGTTATGCCTGGGTAGGAGAGAAACTCCATGACCTATTTTGCTTGTATTTCTGATTTCATTGTTCTTTGCCTGCTGCTGCGTTTGTGTTGACATTTGTTCCAGCATTTGCCTCTCTTTTTGAGGTGTTCCTCTTTTCTCCTATGCCTGGGCAGGACATATGCCTGGGCAGGAGGTAAACCTCCGTCCGCTACTTTGGTTTTATTTCCGTTTTCATTGTTCTTTGCGTCCTTTGTCGTTTCTCTGGGTTTTGATCAAGCATTTGCCCGTGTTTTTGAGGTGTTCTTCTTTTGTCCTATGCCTGGGTGGGAGATAGAACTCCGTCACCTACATTGCTTTTCTTTCCGTTTGCATTGCTGTTTGCATGCTTGTTCGTGTTTTTTGGCATAGCATTTGCCTATGTTTTTGGGCTGTTCTCCTTTTAATTTGTTCTGCCTGAGTAGGAGAGAAACTCCGTGACCTATTTTGCTTGTATTTCTGATTTCATTGCTCTTTGCCTCCTTCTGCGTTTGTGTTGCTTTTGATCCAGCATTTGCCTCTCTTTTTGAGGTGTTCCTCTTTTCTCCTATGCCTGGGCAGGAGGTAAAACTCCGTCCGCTACCTTGGTTTTATTTCCGTTTTCATTCTTTGCGTCCTTTGTCGTTTCTCTGGGTTTTGATCAAGCGTTTGCCTGTGTTTTTGAGGTGTTCTTCTTTTGTCCTATGCCTGGGCGGGAGATAGAACTCCGTCACCTACATTGCTTTTATTTCCGTTTGCATTGCTGTTTGCATGCTTGTTCGTGATTTTTGGCATAGCATTTGCCTGTGTTTTTGAGCTGTTCTCCTTGTCATTTGTTCTGCCTGAGTAGGAGAGAAACTCCGTGACCTATTTTGCTTGTATTTCTGATTTCATTGCTCTTTGCCTCCTTCTGCGTTTGTGTTGCTTTTGATCCAGCCTTTGCCTCTCTTTTTGAGGTGTTCCTCTTTTCTCCTATGCCTGGGCAGGAGGTAAAACTCCGTCCGCTACCTTGGTTTTATTTCCGTTTTCATTGTTCTTTGCGTCCTTTGTCGTTTCTCTGGGTTTTGATCAAGCATTTGCCTGTGTTTTTGAGGTGTTCTTCTTTTGTCCTATGCCTGGGCGGGAGATAGAACTCCGTCACCTACATTGCTTGTATTTCCGTTTGCATTGCTGTTTGCATGCTTGTTCGTGATTTTTGGCATAGCATTTGCCTGTGTTTTTGAGCTGTTCTCCTTGTCATTAGTTTGTTCTGCCTGAGTAGGAGAGAAACTCCGTGACCTATTTTGCTTGTATTTCTGATTTCATTGCTCTTTGCCTCCTTCTGCGTTTGTGTTGCTTTTGATCCAGCATTTGCCTCTCTTTTTGAGGCGTTCCTCTTTTCTCCTATGCCTGGGCAGGAGGTAAAACTCCGTCCGCTACCTTGGATTTATTTCCGTTTTCATTCTTTGCGTCCTTTGTCGTTTCTCTGGGTTTTGATCAAGCATTTGCCTGTGTTTTTGAGGTGTTCTTCTTTTGTCCTATGCCTGGGTGGGAGAAAGAACTCCGTCACCTACGTTGCTTTTATTTCCGTTTGCATTGCTGTTTGCATGCTTGTTCGTGTTTTTTGGCATAGCATTTGCCTGTGTTTTTGAGCTGTTCTCCTTTTAATTTGTTCTGCCTGAGTAGGAGAGAAACTCCGTGACCTATTTTGCTTGTATTTCTGATTTCATTGTTCTTTGCGTGCTTCTTCGTTTCTGTTGTCTTTGCTCCATCGTTTGCCTATGTTTTTGAGGTGTTCGTCATGTCGGGCGTGTGACCCCAACCAACCCGCTTCGTGAACCTCGCGCGCCGTTTGAAGCCTCGCTTCCAAACGCTCTTCTGACCGACCCCTGGCTCGCAATCCAAACTTTGCCGTTGTGCTGCTCGCAAGGCTAAATGCCCTGGATTAGCCGAAGGATTTGAGCCATGGGGGCCCTTCTAAGGGAGCATAGGGCACCGGGATTCGGTGGAATTTGGAATCTGCCCACTTTGACGCTTAGAACAAAGCAAAAAAGGCCCGACTCAACAGGACGTATAGAACAACGCAAAACGCAAGTTTTAAAACTTCCTCCTCCGCCGGTCTTTGGGTCGGTCGCCCGCTTCTCCCACCCTCCGCCGGTCCTTGGGTCGGTCGCCCTGTTTTTGCAGGATCCGCGTTGGTTCTCGGGGTGCCGGTTGCCCCGGGGGGTCCTTGGGTCCCCCTCCCGTGGGCCTTTATGCAAGCACATGGGGACAGATTCTAAATTCATCTAGGTTTTTCTAGTTGGGGGGGCTGCCCTGCTTGGTCCCTTCCTGGGACCCTGCAGGGGCCCCACAAAACTGATACGGAGTTACAGGTAAACTTAACAAATTTGTATTTTTCTTTCCTCGCTCACTTGCCCGCAGCCGCCTCAAGGGTCAGGAATCCTATCAGAGTGCCCAGCCTAGGTATGCACAGTAGGACACTCTGAGGCTGTACAGTCTGTACATGAACGAAGCCATGCCGCCAAACACCCACACCACCCGAACCCCACATCACCCCAACCACCCACATGACCCGAACCACCAAGACCGCCCCAAGCCACCCGCCCCCTGAGCCACCCACGCTGACGAGCCGCCATCCGCACCGCCCGCCACCAGTGTGAAGGCCCCCCCCTCCCAAAAGGCTGCGAACTAGCCCTAAACCCTAAACCCTCATAGCGTCATCCCTGCAAAGGGCGCCCAAATCCTCCAACTACCCCAAGCTGCCCAAGCCGAAGCCACCCAAGAAACTCCCTAAGCCCTGAGGCACCCTAAAATCGGTAGCCATTAAATCGGGCAGCGCGAGGTCCCCAAAGGACCGAGCAAATGCGGACCTTTTAGCCCGGGTCGTCCCGGGAATAGCCTTGCTGGCCTCTGGCCTTCTGCGAAGCAGAATTAGGCCGGACGCCAGTGCCGCTGACCCCCGCGTGCCGCCGGTGAACGGTTTTTTTTTTCGTGGTTTTTTGCGTCGCCACGGAGGCCCCCAGAGGGCGCGCATCATGAGCATCAGCGGGTCCAGCCCGGGACCCCCAGGCGCGCATCAGGAGCATCAGCGGCTCCCGGGGCGGGACCGTGGGGGGGCATCAGGAGCATGATGCCCCCCAAAGGGCGGGCATAAGCGACGTGTCTAAGCCCGGGGCTAGGAAAAAGGGAGTTTAGGGGCCTTATAAAGTGCTTAGAAACGTTAAGGGAGTCTCGGAGCCTCAAACGCTTAGAGATTTGAAGGGGGTTTAGGGGCCTGAAAATGCTTAGAAACTTAACGCTTAGAGATTTTAAGGGAGTTTAGGGGCCTCAACATGCTTAGAAACTGCTCGCCCCGGGCTTCTGCGTGCGCTGCCCGCCCATGGGCGCAGCCCTTTAAAATATTCGTGAGTATGATCCTCTTACACCCAAATCCCGAGCGCCTAGTTCCAAGAACACATCTGTGGCAGCGCCCCTGCCTTTGTCCTGCTGATCGAGGGTGCTGGCTCGAATGAGCAGCGCCAGCCTCTGCTCCGGAAGATATTCTAGAAGGTGGGGAGGGGAGGAGGGGGGGGGGGGGGGGCCTAAAGCCACCTTTAGGGGTTTAGGGGGCGTCGTGAGCTGCAGCCTAGAGTTTAGGGTTTAGGGTAGTACACCCTATAGGCCACAGTCACCAGGCGTGGGCCCTCAACCCCAAACCCTGTAGGCCCAGATCAGCCCGGCAACGCCAGTGCAGAGCAAAGCAATGCCTCGGCGCCAAAATAGAAACAGGAGGATTCCCTTAGAAGTAGCCCAAAAAGGTACCCTTAAATAGAACCAGTAAGTAGGATTCCCTTATAAGAAGGTACCCCCAGTAAGTAGGATTCCCTTATAAGAAGGAGCCCAAGGAGGTAGCCCCAATTTCCGGAAACCACCATTTGCTGAGAAAAGAGGGGACGCCTACCCCTAAGAAGCCGTAGTGCCAAGTTAAACTGGTTTTCGTTTGTTAACCCTAAACCCTAAACCCAAAACCCAAAACCCTGTTGTTGCTTTTTCTTTTCTTTTTTTTTTGGGGGGGGGCGGGCGGGTGGGGCGGGTGGGGGAGGGGGGGGGTTTAGGGTTGAGTAGCAGACTAGGCGACGCGAGGGCGAAGGCCTGGCATCGACCCGCACACGGCACAACGCTTCCAGACTAGGTTGCCCAATGCTGCAGTTGCGACGCAAAGAGAAACCTAAGCTAAAAAGGAGTGTGCTAGGTGAAAAAACTTTGAGCCACGGGCCAACCCTGCTTGGAGGTTCAGGGTACTTCTAACCCCCAAATTACAACTGTCCTTATAAAGCCCCGCTTCGTCTCCTAAGTCTTCGAAGTAGGTTATAAGCAGAGTACTTATGAACCTCCAAGGGTTCTGTTGTAGCACGCCTATTGACCTTGTGAGCTCTTGGCGTCGTGACACTCTTTCTGCCTCTCCAGCGGGCACCCTACCACACGAGCTCAGTTGCGATACGTGTTGAGTTTGGGCAGCTAATTCTCCGCATACGTCAGTGGCAAACGCTTCCGAATGTGTGAACGGGTGCTGATCGTGCCTACGGAACCTTCTGCCGCCTCTGCATTCATGAGACTACTTGGAGGTTCATGGCACTTATTCAGCATTTATAACTGCACCAAAAAACCCACTTGTAAGCCCCTTAAGTGCCCCAGCATGGGTAGAAGTAGAGCCATAGTTGGGCGACTAAGTACCGTGAACCTCCCTGGGTGTCGACCCTTCTCCTGCAGAGTTGCGGGCCACGGGCTGCCCATCAGCCAAAAGAGATCCTCCACCGGGCATTAGCGTTTGGGATGCTTCCTATGCTAACAGTCCTTCATAGGGGGATTGTAGTGGGGGTTTAGGGTTTAGGGACTGTTTAGGGTTTAGGGGTACTATGATCCCTATTCAGGACTGGTAGTATTGTAAGGGGGGAACAGCCCAAGCTAAGGTGTAGGTTCCGCTCTTGTTCTCAGACTCCTCCAGCCTTTGCGTCACCTAGCGCTACCCAATGGCGGCCAGACAGGTTTGGCAGCGGTTGGGTCCATGCTCTGCTAAAGGGACTTGGAGACGGCACCCTGAAAAAGGGACCTGAGGGGTCATTTCGGGCTTATTTAGGGACTTTATCAGGTATGTTCTAAGGGTCCCTCCTTATAGCTATGCTCCCCTTAGATCCTTAATTAAAATCATACTTTCAATATCCTCCTGGGTTACATTAACAAAACTAAACGAAATAATTCCCAAGGGGGATATAGATACCCCTTCATTCATGCTCTGACGCAAAAAACACTCCCCGCCTTCATGGCCCAGAAACCGATCCAGGCATCCTCATCCAACCTCGGACCATGGCAGCACTGGTGAAGCCCAAACCCTAAATCCTAAACCCTACAACCCTAAGCCCTTTTGAAAGTGACTCTTTAAGCCTCAAAAAGGGGGGGGGGGGTTGTGCCGACACCCGAAACCCTAGATCCCATGACCGTGGTTCCTGTGGGCCCCGGCTCACGCAAAGTTCGCATTGACGCCGGCTTCACACCTCAGCGCTCTGTGTCGCATGGGGTGTCGGGCTTGAGGATTGAATCCTGCTCTTGCCCCCCACCCCCTCCCCCAACCCCCCCCCCCCCCCCCCCCCCCCCCCCCAGTGCCGGTGCAACCCTTCGTCCGAGGGGCGCCCCCACACCTGAGTTGTGCAGCAGCACAGGAAAGCACTGACGAAGAGCCCGCCGGCGCAGACCTTGGAGGCTCCGTGCGCGTTTGCAAGGGATAGAGACATGGTGCCGTGTTCGATCATTGCTGCCGAATCTGTGAGGACCATCAGCTGCGAGCCACCTTTATTACAGCCGTGGCGCTTTAATCCCATGATCTGATCCATCCATCTCGCCCAGCCTCGGCAGATCTCAAAGCAACAACTCCAGCAACAGAAGCAGAAACATCATCAGTAGCAGCACAAGCCAAAGCAACAGCAACAAGAGCAACAACAGAAGCAGCAGAGGCAGCGCGGCAGCGCGGCAGCGCAGCAGAGGCAACAGAGGCAGCCGCTGCAGCGTATGCATTGTCTCATCGTCTTCATCGCCAACGCCACCACCATGATCATTCATCTTCCTCATCATTGTCGTCGTCATCATGCTCATCGTCCCCCGTCACCCTCATCATCACCATAAAAGCGACCACCACCACCACCACCGCCACCGCCACCGCCACCGCCACCGCCACCACCACCACCACCACCCTTCCCATCATTATCGTCATCGTCCAAAAGACGACAAAGCTTCCACAGTTTAAGGCCTCAAACATCCTCTCAAGCCCAGTTGCAGTGGCCCGGGGAACCATGCGAACTGGATATTCTGATTGGGCTTCTCATACCTTGGCTGGCTTGCCCTGCAGGGTGCATGGGGTCCGACTTCTGCAGCCCCCTCCGTTCAAGACATTTCCCGGATGCTTCTTCGCAGGATTCACGTTGTGCGTGCTCTTGCCAGCTCAAGCTCCTACAATCCACGAGTGCTGGAAATCAATGCTGCACGATCGATAAGACAGGCAATATGCTGACAGCACAAGGCAAGCGCCCTCAGACTGTGTTGAAACTTCAAGCTGAAACACACCCACAAAAAAAGGGCCGGTTGGGCGCGCAGCAGTGACCGATAATCCTGTCGGCTGTCGGCAACGTCACTCGAAAGCATCGCTAGCTGCTACTTCTCAACTGATATGCAAACGCCCCCAACACCGAAGCCCCTGACGACTGCCGCCAAGTCTCAGCAGTTCAGCCGTCATCCAAAGCCCGTTCCCGCTGATCCACATCAAAGGCCTCGTCCGTGGCGATTTAGGGTTTACGGGCTTGAGGCTCGTTGGTTTCCTCGTCTTGCTCTCCTACTTATTCATGACAGACCTGAACAACAACTTTTTTAAGACCCTAAACCCTAAACCCTAAAGCCCCTAAGCCTTAAACTGCATTCAGGCCTTCATGCTGCAAGCACATGTTGGCCAACCTACCCCCTCCTCAACTCCGTACTCCAGGCGTGGGCTTGCCAGAAACACCGGCACCCAAATAGCCGGGAGAACAACTCGAAGATTCTTGGCTTAGGGTTTAGGGCTTAGGGCTTAGGGTTTGGGGTTCACTCACTAAATAGGAGAATTGCAATCAAGTCAGGTCTAATACATCGGATGTCTCCCCACCAGAGGGGGCGCTTGAAGCTATTGTAAACTAGAGAGGGCGGCGCGAGGACAAAACAGCACAAGGGAAGTGCAACTGTGCAACACGTGCAGACATGCTCAGTGGCATCCCATGGCACATGCCACCATGCGCTTGCCCCAGGGATTAGGGTTTAGGGTTTAGGGTTTAGGGTCAGAGCATCCTGCGGAACACTGGGCCAAGAAGCACTAAGCGGTGCAGTCGTTGAAAGATGTCGCACTCCTCCCCATCACACCGCAAGGTATACGTGGAGGTTCATGGTACTTTGTTTAGGGTTTACTCGGCGCTCTCTCTTCTTTTAAGGCTTAGAGCTTGGGATTTAGGGTTTAGGCTTAAAACTTATAACCCAAACGTAGAGGTTCATGGGTACTTAGTAACCCAATATTTAACTGGACTTAAAACCCAATTGGAGCCCTATTCGGGTACTTAAGGAGCTTGAGTAACCCAATGATTACTGTACTTATAGCCCAATTCGAGAGCCCTATCAGGGTACTTAAGGGGCTTATATGCACCACACTGAAATCATGGGTTACTCAGTACCCTGAGCCTCCCAGCATTGCGGCCCACAAGCTGGGAGGTTCATGGGCACTTATAACCCCATATTACTGTACTTAGGGTTTAGGGTTTAGGGTTTAGGGTTTAGGGTTTAGGGTTTAGGGTTTAGGGTTTAGGGTTTAGGGTTTAGGGTTTAGGGTTTAGGGTTTAGGGTTTAGGGTCTAAGGTCTAGGGTTTAATTAGGGACTAGGGTTTATGAAAACCCCTTAAGTCTCCTAAGTAGGTATGTAAGTAGACTTATAAGTGGGGTTACAAGTACCCATGAGCCTCCAACCATCCCACAACCGCTCAGCTCCTGAAAGGATCTCACGACATAGCAGGTCTCAAAGCAGAGAGCACCCGCCAGGGCCAACCAGGCGGTGTATGGAAAGAGTAAGACCTCGAGTGCTCCAAACTGGGGGGACTGAAGTGCCCAACCTTGAGCAGCCTGAGGCGTTGTTCTTTGTTTTTTAGGGTTTAGGGTTTAGGGTTTAAGGTTGAGGGTTTAGGGTTTAAGGTTTAGGGTTTAGGGTTTAAGGTTTCGAGTCTAGGATTCTGCTCCTTCGCTCCTTCGTCAGGGTCCCAAGCTGTTCTCAATACCCGGCGCGGGTTCTCCAGTCGATGTTTTGGCTAACACGTAACTGGGAGTTTCCGACAAGGGAACCCCGAATAGGGACCCCTCAAATAGGAGGATTCCCTTAAAATAAGGACCCCAGGAAGGTACCCCTAATTTCGGAAACCCCCAAACTAGCCAGCAGGCAAGACTCAATCAGACGCAGCCCGGCAACCGCACTTGTGTGCCCACACGAAGCGCCGAAGAAGCAACCGCCCCGATTTCAGCCAAGGGCGTAGGGTTTAAGGTTTAGGGTTTAAATTTAGGGCGCGGGGAAGTGTTTCACACCCTTGTGTCCCCCATGCTGTAGACTGCTCATCCCACTTCTCCCCCGTCCCAGTAGTGCTGCAGCGCTGGCCCAACTTGCATCCTTCAGAATCCAGCACCTTGGCGGACGTGACTTGACTGTAAGGGTATTCCACCAGGTCTTTGGATGTTTTGGGCTAA
>CAJNDS010002130.1:412500-497500 GCA_905221605.1 Symbiodinium natans | reverse complement strand
AGTTTCGGGTTTAGGGTTTAGGGCTTAGGTTTTAGAGGGCTTAGGGATAAGCATAGCCAACTAGCTGTGGCTTTCAGATTTGTCAAGGAAAAAGGCCCCTTGAATCAAGCTTCGGGTTTTAAAAACCAAGAGAAAAACAGGCGTTTTCAACGAAGTCTCCACACACTTGTGGACTATGAGGAGGCTTCTTGCTAAGCTGAATCTATCCATAAGGGAGCCTTCTACTCGTGCACCCGAGAAAAGGATCCCCTCAACCCCAAAGCCCGAATTACCTCCTAACCCTAAACCCTAAACCCCAAACCCTAAACAAGATCCAAGCCAAAGGTCTCGCCTTTTTGGTGCCGTGGCCTGGGCCCAGAATCTCAACAGGGTGCCATCACTGTACGATGTATCTAGGGTTCAGGGGTCTATAGTTTAGGGTTTAGGGTTTAGGGTTTAGGGTTTAGCTTAGATCTAGATACCGTTGGGAAGGTACCCAAAAGCCTTCATTGCAGTCAACGTGCTGAACACACAGGTCTGGGAGGCCTTCTACTGCAAGAGGTCAAGCTCTCTCAGCCAACAGCCAGCATGCAGCCCTGTCAGCACTAAGTGCCCTGGCAGAAGTGGAGGTAGAGGCCAAACTGTTTCTCCACATTGACTCGCCCACCTCACCCGGAAACAGTAGGAAGAAAGCGCCAAGACTTGGGGGCCGCTGCCACAAAGGGGGGCCTACACATTGTTTCACAACATACCCTGTCCAGCATGACCGGGTTCTTCGAGGAATTTCGACCGTGACCCTAAACCCTAAACCCTAAACCCCTAAACGACTAAACCCTAAACCCCTAAACCCCTAAACCCCTAAACCCCTAAACTCCTAAACTCCTAAACGCCTAAACCCCAGCAAGGGACAAGACATGTGAAGGCCTCCTCCAACCGGTCGGGTTCAAGTTCCGGCGTGGCTTGCGTCTTCCAGGAGGCCTCAGAAGCCAAATCTTAGGTTTTACTGTTTAGGGTTTAGGTTTGAGGCCAGCAGCACACGCAAGATTCCTGCTGCGCACACACACGCTCACAGACACGTTCCCCCCGCCTCACTGAAGTCAGACCATGCTGGTTGCTGCCGCTGCACCTGGCTGTGGCGGCATGCAGGCACAAGCCTCGCACCCTACTTGGAGGTTCAATGTGCTTATAACCTTATTAGGGCACTTAAGTGGGCTATAAGTACAGTTTTATAATTGGTCAACACGTACCATGAACCTCCAAGTATGCACTTCGGTTTCCCTTCGCGTTGAGACGTGAGGGTCTGGCGAATCTCGCTGGCAGGATAGAGGACATACTCAAAAGCACCAGCTTCCCAATCACTGCATCTGGAGCCCTTAATCTACCCTTTCTCAAACCTGAGCAATTGAAAAGCAATGTTGAAATGTCAGTGCCCTGCTTCCTTAACTTTTTGCGCTGTAAAGAATGAAAAGTTGGAAACTGGCGGGCGGACGTCTCCGCCGTCATTGCTTGGCAGGCCTTCGCTGACGGCAATTGAGTACAAGTAAACTTTCTGTGGAATGGGTACTGCTTTGTACTTGGGTTCCCTAAACCCTAAACCCTAAACCCTGAAACCCTAAACCCTATAAACCCTAAACCCTAAACCCTAAACCCTAAACCCTAAACCCTAAACCCTAAACCCTAACCCAAAACCCTAACCCCTAACCCCTAACCCTAAACCCTAAACCCTAAACCCTAAACCCTAAACCCTAAACCCTAAACCCTAAACCCTAAACCCTAAACCCTAAACCCTAAACCCTAAACCCTAAAGCGAAGCTCGTGTTGCCGGCGCTCAATCGGCCAAGCTCAAGACCGAATAGTCCAGCCATTACCCAAAACGCCGTTGCTGGCGTTTAGGGTTTAGGGTTCAGGGTTCAGGGTTCAGGGTTCAGGGTTCAGGGTTTAGGGTTTAGGGTTTAGGGTTTAGGGTTTAGGGCTTAGGGTTCCATGTTATCAGCAATTGGCAACCGACAGTCCAACGGTTTTATTCCAGCCCGGCTGACAGTTATGAGTATTTCCCAAAGTAGGGGTACCCCTTTTACTCCCCTTAAAGGCACCCCAATGAAGGGTACCCCTGACTATTATACCCCTAACCCTACACCCTGAACCAAACAGCAGGATTCCCCTAGGGTTCCTAAACCCTAAACCCTAAACCCTAAACCCAAAACCCTAAACCCTTTTTTGGAAACCCCCATATCGACGAGACCCCACTGTTCCCCGTCTCTGGGCAGCCGGGCTGACGTAGCTGACAGCCTCGGAGTTGCACACAGGGTTTAGGGGTTAGGGTTTAGGGTTTAGGGTTTAGCATGCTGGGGACATGCCGGGTGTGCAGCAAAACTCGCTCAAGGACGTATGCACGGCTAGCAGCGCCAACCCCCCTTGATGAAGCTTTAGCACTTAAACATTCATTTTATGATACGATCAGATACGCATAAAAACTCTACACGAATATAATAGAATTCACTCATACACCATTAACACAACTTGCTCGCTAATGCAACTAGCCCTAGGTGACGTGGGGCCTTAGGCGGATGTCACCCGAATCTGCCCCGCGGCTCCCATCTGAGACCTAAACCCTAAACCCTAAATAAGCCCTAAACCCTAAACCCTAAACCCTAAACCCTAAACCCTAAACCCTAAACCCTAAACCCTAAACCCTAAACCCCGGCCTGGCGGAAGGACACGGATCCATGCACTCTTTTCGGCTCCGGGTCCGGGGCCTCCCGCAGAGAGAGAGAGTTGAGGGTTGGTTTAGAATTTAGGGTTTAGGGTTTAGGGTTTAGGGTATAGGGTATAGGGTTTAGGGTTTAGGGTTTAGGGCTTAGGGTTTAGGGTTTAGGGTTTAGGGTTTAGGGTTTAGGGTTGCTGTTTTTCTTGCCACCCGCACTGGGGTGGTTTACGGGGTTTGGGGTTTAGGGGTTTAGGGCTTAAGGTTTGGGCTGAACAACAGTATATCGACACTATCATATTGCTGGAATAATCAGATCGTATGATGATATATTAGAGGGGTTAGGGGTTGGGCGTTTTGGGGCTGAGGGCGTAGAGTTTTCCGTCAAGGAACTAGACCCTAAAACCCCAAACCCTTGAAACCCCTTTGGGCCATTGCTGCGTGCTTCAGGAACGACAAGGCGGCGATGCACAAGAAAAGGACAATGGACGGGTAGATGTGCTGCTTCGTTTGTTGAGGATCCTATGGCCCCGGGGTGTTGCAGCTCCTGGACAAGTTGGAAGAAGTCACTGGGGAGAGTCCTCGATGCTGTAGGGCTTAGGGCTTAGGGCTTAGGGCTTAGGGCTTCGGGCTTCGGGCTTCGGGCTTAGGGTTTAGGGCTTCGGGTCAAAGCAGGGGAGACCCCCCCAAGACCAAAAGCCCCACGAGTCCTGCGAAAAGCTCTCGGGCACAGCCAACTGAGGTGGCATCGCTTCCACCTCTCCGGTTGCACCGAGGGCATCTGAATCCACTGGCATAGGCTACTTGGAGGTGGATGGTGGGATTTGTTGGTGAGAAACGATAACAACCCTCAACCCTCAACCCTCAACCCTAAACCCTAAACCCTAATCCCCTAAAACCCTAAAACCCAAAACCCTAAAACCCTAAAACCCTAAAACCCTAAACCCTTTCACTCAGCAGCAGAGCATAACTCGGTTCAGGCCCCGTTGCTTGCAACGAGCCCCTAGTCACCATCCCTTAGACCGCAAAACCCCGAAAGTCCTCCTCTTCTTTCCGAGTGCTCTCCCCAAAACCGTACCACCCCAAAAAAAATGCTCAAGAAAATCGGAAACCTCGTAAATCCCTAAACCCCCAAGCTTCTCAGTCCAGCTCCACCTTTGGCGGCTTCTCCGGGCTGGCGGCGGCTGTCGAGACACCACTGAGGCCCGTGGCATTAGCAGAGGAGGCCTAAGAGACTTTGCTTTGCGTCTTTCTTTGGGTGGGGGGGGGGAGGAGGAGGAGCTTGGGGGGGATGGGGAGGGGAAGGAGAGGGTCTTAGGGTTGAGTGTGGGGTTCTGGGGGATGAGGCAGGAGGACTTAGTAGACTTGTGTGTGCTTCGGGCTCAGAAGCTTCCGTCAGACAAAGAGGGTGGGGGACTGGTATGTTAGGGTTGGGGTTCAGGGTTCAGGGTTCAGGGTTCAGGGTTCAGGGTTCAGGGTTCAGTCTTCAGGTCTTCCATTCCCAAGTCCGTGATGCTGCGGAGAGATCTGCCGGCCAAGGCGCAGAGGAGGGAGACCCATGCCACCCAAGACCTGCTTGCAGCAATGTTTTCTAGGGTTTAGGGTTTAGGGTTTAGGGTTTAGGGTTTAGGGTTTAGGGTTTAGGGTTTAGGGTTTAGGGTTTAGGGTTTAGGGTTTCGGATTTAGGGTTTAGGGTCTTGGACCCTCAAGGTTGTACCCCTAGGTTTTGGGGCTCCTTTTTAAGGATCCTTAGGTGAAGATAAGGGCCATAGTAGGGAACCTTCAGGGGTACAACCTTAGGCGTACCAGTCTGAATCCCCTGATGTTAGGCAAACAGCGCAGTGGCCCTAAACCTTAAACCCTTTTCTGAAACTGGACTTGCTGACTGCCAGACTAAACCCTAAACCCCAAACCCCAAACCCTAAACCGAAAAACCTAAACCCTAAACCCTAAGTTCTGCGAGTTCAGTGGCGACTCTCAGAGGCCCTCAAGGTTTAGAATCTTTTTGCGTAAGACTTTTCGTCCCAAGACAGCATGTTAAGGGTGTAAGGTTAGGGTGCAATAGGGTCTTACAGGTCCCACTTGCTCAATAGCGGCTCCAGGTATGACAGCTGATGCGAACTGCACGGGGCGGAGAGGGAGTCTCAAGCTCTGAGCCCGTTTTGGCACCCTAACCTAAACCCTCAACGTTGCCCTAAACCCTAAACCCTCAACCCTCAACCCTAAACCCTAGATCCTTAACCGAAAGCCCCAGCCCACGCTGCACACACACTTCTCAGCCTGCATCCGAGCTGTTTGGCAACTGCCAGACTGCCTGGCAGAAAGTTGCCGTCTGTCAGCGTGCCAGGGCATGAGAAGCTGCATGGCCCGGCTTCTGTACATTCCCTGCAGTGCCTCCCCCCTAAACCCTAAACCTTTAAACCCTAAACCCTAAACCCGAAACCCTAAACCCTAACCCCCCCCCCCCCCCCCCCAGTGCAAGATTTTGGTGCGCATAGTCACCTACGTGAATCTACGTTCCTTGCCTCCTCGGACCAGGCGATGGGCGACCTGGGCCCGGGACGTATATAGTCCCTTAAAGGTATATACCCTCTATATCGACCTCTCTGTAATCCCTTAAAGGGTATATATATATATACATATATACATATACATGTATATATATATATACATATATATATATATGTATGTATAGGGCCCTCATTCCCTCATTCCCTAGGAACCAGCGGGACAGGCGCGCGTGTCTTGGCTTCCACGACCAGCTCAGCTCTTGGCCCTCGCTGAAGGCGAGACCTTCATGGATGCTCTGCTTCGGTCTCGGGGGTCGAAACCCTAAAGCCTGAACCCTAAACCCTTTTTGCTTCAGGGCTCCTGTGAACCCTGAACCCTAAATCCTGAACCCTAAACCCTGGGCAAATTCTGAAACGATAGTATAAGCAATTGATACAGGCACGAATGAACATCTTGTAGTTACAAGCTCCTGGCATCTCGTGCAAGTGCGCACATCTGCAGAGCAGACGTGCCTGCGTGGCTGCCGTGGCGGTGTGGACGGCCGTAATCCCCCAGCCTTTCGCATGCTGGGGATACACACAAATGCAAGCCTCCTTCCATCCCCGTTGCAGAAAATTTTCCAGCAGGCTCCATAAGGTACCTGGCCCCATTTCCTCCTGGATGGTTTCAGGCGCCTACAAGTCCCCCCCCCCCCTTCCCCCGCCACCCCCCCCATGAGTCTTCGGCCAACTTCGCCGAGGCCGTCAGCGGGGCGCCTCAGGGTTTAGGGTTCAGGGTTCAGGGTTCAGGATTTAGGGTTGCTTCGGCTGCAGGATCTGAGAGCCGTTCGCGGGTTTAGGGCTCAGGGCTTAGGGCTGAGGGCTTAGAAGGTTGGGATGTTCCCCCTTAAACGAGCAGTCCTGAATCGGGATTTTTGTACCCCTATGATCATCCCCATTAAGGACTGTTAGTGTAAGGGGGAACAGCCAGAAAGCTGCGGGTTTAGGGTTGGAGCACAGTGGCGACTGCGAGAAGATGCAGAATCAATGTTGGAGAGACGATTTTTCTTAGCAGTTGCGTTTTTAGGTTTGTCATAAGGAACTACAGTAGCTGTTGGGAAGCTCAAAGCGTGTGGGAGGCCGTGAGAAAACCGGATCGTCTTTGAGGTTGCGGGCGCTCCTTTCTGTAATTTCGGCCTCCCTAAACCCTAAACCCTAAACCCTAAACCCTAAACCCTAAACCCTATAGGGCTTCCAAACCGTAAACCCTATAAACACTAAACACCGATCCGATAAGGGTGTTCAGGGCGCGCGCAACGAAAAACGCCTCATCAAGCCACTAAGCCCCAGCCCAGAGGAGCTGAGAAGCGAAGCTGAAGCCAGGGTTCACGGTTTAGGGTTATGGTTTCGGGTTTAGGGTTTAGGGGCAACATAGGAAACGACATCACAATGCAAAAAAAACATCTCAAGAAAAAATGCGCCCCATTCATGTGCTTCTGAATGTCTGTATGCCTCTCTGTGTGCGTCACTCGCGTATTTCTCGTGTTCAGGTCCTAGTTGTTGCCCTTTGTTCCAGATCCGTCTTGTTGCTACGGGTCCAGGGCAACAGCTAAGGTGCCAAGGAAGACCGCATGCAGAAAGCTATGTAGGAGGGCGGGAACCCAAAAGACCAGCAACAGCCGCGCAATGACACCAAAGACATAAATAGAAACAAAGTGGACGGCTTAGGACGTGGGAGGAAAAACACCCTCCGTGCACATATAGAGATATATACATATATATATATATATATGTATACACATATACATATACATATACATATGCATATACATATACATATACATATACGTATACATATACATATACATACATAACTTATATGCATACGCATACACACGCGTAAACCTAAGCACCGCGTACCTGCTATTGTAGGCAGAGATGCAGAAGCAGGACTCTCGTGATTCCAACTGCAGGCGCAATACAAGAGCCTAGACGGTACTGCCAAAAACACGATACAAGCTAAACTGCCCCAAACATTTGTTGTGATCAACTTGGCCTGCACATTATCCCCGCGCAGCCTCGTGGCGAGGTTGGCAAGTGATGCCCCTGGATCAATACAAGATGCCGTCGTGGGAGTTGTTTGACTTTTGCCGCTACGTTGTTTGGAATGCCCTCCAGCAGAGGGGAGTTGTTCTGCAAAATTCAGGTGGATCTTACGTTGACTTGAGGGTCGATTGTGATCAAGCCATGCACAACACGTCCCAGTACTTCCCAGACCTTGTCGCGCAATGGCGATAAGCTGCCTGAGCTGGCTTGCTTAGCTCTGCCACACTCATTGCAATGCCACAAAGCAAGCCAGGCCAAGACTTCCATCCTCTGCGGCAGTAAGGCTGCTGCTTGGTGGGCTAGAAAGCGTCGGTCTTCGCGCCTGCGTCTTCATAAAAACCCGTGGAGCTCTTGTAGGCCGTGGTGGGCTTCAAGGCAACATCATCAAAACCAATACTTTCAGATGGCGGATGCAACTCTTCCGCCTGTGTATATGTATATATACACACTAGAGAGAGAGAGAGAGAGAGAGAGAGAGAGAGAGAGAGAGAGAGAGAGAGACAGAGACAGAGAAAGAGACAGAGAAAGAGACAGAGAAAGAGAAAGAGAAAGAGACGACAGAGAGAGAGAGAGAGAGAGGCAGAGAGCGAGCCACGAGCGAGCAATAACGGTGCAGACTCGGCCTTCTGGCTCCCAGAGCTTCGAGCATCGAAAAGCTTGGACCTCCGAATTTTAGGGGGACCTTCCCACCCTACTTCGGCGTGCTGGGGCCAGGGTTTAGGGTTTAGAGTGTAGGGTTCAGGGTTTAGGGTCTAGGGTTGAGGGTTTAGGGATTCAGGTGAGAAGTTATGAGGCTTAGGTGGGATGTTAGGGTTTAGCAAGCTGTGGGCACCATTTTTCGGAACGAGTTCGTGTGTTCAGGGTTCATCAAGCCCGGGAATTTTGGAGTCGTATGGGTCAAGGAAGTACATAAGCCTCGCGAGGAATCATAGCTTTCCATGACAGCAAGGATATGCAGTAGGCCAAAAGCTGTCATGGTAAGAAGGCAAAGTTGGAGGCAAGGCTGTGACTGTGTTCCACGGGCCTCTGGTAATCGAACCCCGGATGCCGACCTTATCTCAAAAAGGAAGTTGGCTGGTAGCCCTGAACCCTAAACCCTAAACCCTATACCCTATACCCTATAAACCCTAAACCCTAAACCCATAGCCCTTGAAGCAGCCATAGGTGGCGGGAGCTATTTCTGAAGGCTATGAGGGAAGCTGGGAGCTGCATCGTCTCTTTTCTTTCTCCTCAGCTGCAGTGGGTCTGCTGACTCTCAGATAACAGCGTTTAGGGTTTAGGGTTTAGGGTTTAGGGAGTGGTCTCCAACCCAATCGTTCGTTCACCAGTGCAGATGAGTACAGTTACAGGCCATGTCTGCTGAAGGAGATGGGGCTGGAGAAAGCTTCGAAAATTCTAAACCTTAAACCCTAAACTCTAAACCCTAAACCAGTTAGGGCATCCCAATGTGAAGCAGATACAGCAACCGACCATTTAGGTGCAATGACCTATAGGCCATAGGTCCTAGAGGTCAACAGGCTTTTAGGGTTTAGTTTAGGGTTTAGGGTTATATGAGCACGCTCGCGGCAGACGCAGCCGCCATTCCCCGCGCGCAGCTCGATCTGCGCATGCAGCTACCGTGCTTTGCCACTCTTACCCCAGTGGCTGCCACAGGTGACTCGCCCCAGTGGCCACACTGAGTTGCATCCGCAATTCAACCCTGAAGAGCTTTCATTCTCTTTCAGAATTGTAATATTTTGGGGCTATACTAGGGTACCCCCTATATTAGGAAATCCCCATTCAAAACATACTGTCATGTCGGATGGCAGGGCCGACGGCAGCTTAACAAGCTTGCCAATTCCAGTCCCAAAGGGACCATGCGTGCTTCGGCGGGTAGGCAGCTCTGGTGACACTAAACCCTAAACCCTAAACCCTAAACCTTAAACCCTAAACCCTAAACCCGCTCTATACTTCAGAGGCCTGATGCAACACACAAGGCACACAGTGAGCTTCCCCCACCTGCACAACCTTGACATGCAAATGTGACACGCATGTCGCAGACAGCGCTCTGCGGCCTGGTCCTTTCTGATCAGCTTAGGGTTTAGGGTTTAAGGTTTAGGGTTTAGGGTTTAGGGTTTAGGGTGTAGGGCCCTCTTCTGTTTTGTGTCTGTTTACTATTGCGCACAGGGATGTCTCCCCTTGTACTAACAGTCCTTAATAGAATCACTACAATCCCTATTCAGGACTGTTAGTACAAAGGGGGAACATCCCGAGATGTGCATACTCGTGCAGACAGTGGAGGCTTTTTCGGAAAGGGAGCCAGGCCAAAGGCACTCTCAGCGCAAGGTCTGAATTGCCTTCTTCAGTCGGACCTTGTCGCCTTTCTTCAGGACGGCGCAGATCTCGTTGACGTCCTGGCAAACTAGGCTGGCCCTGAGAACCCTCTGAACAATACTCATGAACATGATCCTCTTAAAGCACAATAAGGAAAAGATGAAACGTCCCAAAACCCTGCCGAGCATAGGCATTTGAAGGAGCTTGCCACTGTGCGTAGACGGGATGGTGTAGGACTTGCCAAGGGTTCAGGCTTTGGGGTTGAGGGTTAAACCTAAACCCTAAACCCTAAACCCTAAACCCTAAACCCTAATGTTTCTTCTCAACTCTGGGGGCTGAAAAAAGCAAGGCGTGAGTCGACAGTGGCGATGCTTGCAAGATCTCTGTTGCTTGTGGGTAGAGCGGAAGTTGGGGTTCTTCTCCCTAAATAGCCTCAACAATCGGAGAGAACCCGAGGGGGGGGGGGGGTAGGATAGAGGGGGGGATACTTGGAGGTTCATGGTACTTATTAACCAGTTAAGACTGTACTTATCACTGTACTTTAGGGTTTAGGGTTTAGGATGCTCCAAGAATGCTGGTCTGTCAGGTTTTCGGGTGGGGCTTTTGCAGAATCAGCGGCTGAAGAACATCACACGCCTCCAGATCCCTAAACCCTAAACCCTAGACCCTAAAACCCTAGACCCTAAACCCTGGACCCTAAAACCCTAGACCCTAAAACCCTAAACCCTAAGACTCCAGACTGTCAGCTGATGCCTGTGAGTTTTGCAAAGCAAGCTGGGGAGTTTCTAAAGTCCACAGGGCCCCCCCCCCCCCCCCCCCCAGTAGGGTTTAGGGTCTAGGGTCTAGGGTCTTGGTTTAGGGTTTAGGGTTTAGGGCTTAGGGTTTAGGGTTTGGGACGGAGGCTCTCGGGTCCTTGGGAAAGCTGCGAACTCAGAATCTAAGAGCTTGGAAGTGGGTTCACACGGTCAAGTCTTAGGGCTCAGGGTGATACGGCCTGAATTGCAAGTGGCTATACACCCTGATCCTATAAAACTCTTAACTCTTGCAAGCCCAACCCTCCTTAAACCCTAAATTCTATGGCCCTCAAACCTAAACCCCCGAAAGCAGATCCACAATTGTGGATCTTTTTCCGCAACCCAAATAAAAACAAAATAAATAAACATATACATATATATATATACATACATAGAAGGGGTCGAATAAACAGTTGCCCTGAAGGCGAGTAATTGGGCCACGGGTCTTGGGTTGCTGCATTTTTCCGAATGTTTCCTGCGCTTTTCCTGTTGTTCGGCAAGGGGTGGCGGGGAGGGGGGGAGAAGAACACGTTGTCACAAGCGTCCATGCTTTTCGATGCCCCAAACACTGGTATTTACCGCCTTTTCGCCTCATTGTACAACATACTGCACAAGGATGTGGAACAAGAAAAGCTGTCACAAGCGTCCATGCCTTTGGCGACCAGGCCCAGAACACCGGTACAGTACCTCTTGCACAACATACTAAAAGATTAAGCAGCAAAAAGCAAGAAATCAAGCAGTTTTTTGATCAAGTAGTTTTTGGTACATGCTGAAGACTGTTTTTGAAGTATCGTGTCAATACCCGAGTAAAACGCACATTCCCCCTCAAAGAAAGTCCACGGCAACCCAGGACCCGTTGTCCGAGTAGTTTCCGAGAAATGATCGAGTGTGGTTTAGTGTTTCGGGGTTGGGGTTCGTACACCAAAAACGAACTTTGTCCCCTAGCGCAGAAAGTCTTCAGGATCCATCACCATAATCATTCCACAGCCATCCCAAGCCGCAGATCCACCGACCTGAGTCACAGCAATGACAGGCTGCGAAGCCTGTACCTGCTACAGGCTTTGTAGCCGATCTTGCATGGCACAGCTGTCGCCGTCCGTCTGAGCATGGTCCCACTCAAACATTCATCAGCCCGGATCGCTGCAAAAGCATGGCTTCCAGCTTGCACCTACTGCAGCTGATCTTGTACGACACTGCTGTCACCTCCGTCATCAGCACTGCCCCAGGCCACCACCAATCCATCAGCCCGGATCGCAGCAAATGCATGCGCAGAAGCTTGCACCTGCTGCACGGTTGTGAGCTGATCTTGTACGGCACTGCTGTACCTACCAGAGCCAGCACGACCCCAGGTCACCACAGATCCATCAGCCCGGATCGCAGCAAACGCCCGTGAAGACGCTTGCACCTGCTGAACGTTCCTCAGTTGATCTTGTACGGCACTGCCGTCACCACCATATTTAGCACGACCCCAGATAACCACAGATCCATCAGCCAGGATCGCAGCAAACGCTCCCACAGAAGCTTGCAGTTGGTGCACGTTCTTGAGCTGATCTTGTACGGCACTGCTGTCGCCACCATATTTAGCACGACCCCAGGTCACCACGGATCCATCAGCCAGAATCGCAGCAAACGCTCCCACAGAAGCTTGCAACTGACGCACGTTCTTGAGCTGATCTTGTACGGCACTGCTGTCGCCACCATATTTAGCACGACCCCAGGTCACCACAGATCCATCAGCCAGAATCGCAGCAAACGCTCCCACAGAAGCTTGCAACTGACGCACGTTCTTGAGCTGATCTTGTACGGCACTGCTGTCGCCACCATATTTAGCACGACCCCAGGTCACCACAGATCCATCAGCCAGGATCGCAGCAAACGCTCCCCAAGAAGCCTGCACCTGCTGCACGTTCTTGAGCTGATCTTGTACGGCCGTGCAGTCGCCACCAAAGCTGGGCATACCGCAGGTCACCACAGATCCATCAGCCCGGACTGCAGCAAACGCGTGTGAAGAAGCTTGCAACTGCTGCACGTTCTTGAACTGATCTTGTACGGCACTGCTGTCACCGCCAAACGCATCATGACCCCAGGTCACCACAGATCCATCAGCCCGGATCGCAGCAAACGCCCGTGAAGAAGATTGCACCTGCTGAACGTTCCTCAGCTGATCCTGTACGGCACTACTGTCGCCGCCAGCGTCGGCACCCCCCCAGGTCACCACAGATCCATCAGCCCGGATCGCGGCAAATGCTCCCACAGAAGCTTGTAACTGCTGCACGTTCTTGAGCTGATCTTGTACAGCACTGCTGTCGCCACCGTGTGCAGAATCACCCCATGTCACCACACATCCATCACCGAGGAGCGCAGCAAAGGCAGCAGAACCGTCCTGCCGAAGCCTGTCAAACTTTGCAGGCAAAACGCGAACCTGTCCGACAATCAAGGTCAGCCAGTCATTATCTTGCAAACGCGCTCGCTTGGCAGTACCTCCTCCCAGTGTATCTCCCGAAGTGGTCAGCAGCCTGCCCTTGCCAACTCTCAGCGCGCCTTGGGCTCTGTGGCACAAGCTGGCGACAGACTCTTCTGCTTCCGTTGCCAAAGTCACACTCTCGCCATTCAGCAGGTGCACATGGACTGACATCGACATGATGTTGCCTCTAGTGGACCCTCTTGATGCTAGCCTTATGCCAAAGCCAAAAGATCTATAAACCCCAGCCCGCAAGCAGAATCACAACACCTTCTCACCTGATATGAACCTATACACCTTAAATCCTGCAAAAGCTAGTCCCCAAAAACATGAACCCCAATACTCCAGACCGTCAGCTGTTGCCTGTGAGTTTTGCAAAGCAAGCTGGAGGGCCTCTAAAGTTCATGAACCCCCCAAACCCTAAACCCTAAACCCTAAACCCTAAACCCTAAACCCTAAACCCTAAACCCTAAACCCTTAACCCTAAACCCTACCCCCTAAACCCCTATAACCCACCCCCCCCCAACCGGTGCGGAGGCTCTCGGGTCCTCGCAGAAGGCTGCTAGCTGAGAGTCTCAGAGCTGGGAAGTGGGTTTAGGGTTCAGGGTTTAAGGCTTAGGGTTTAGGGCAGTTTAGGGTCTGGGGTTTAGGGCTGAGGGCTTAGGGTTTAGGGTTCAGGTTCAAAGTACAAGGTCCAGTCAAGATGCACACGCACACATAAGGATTCTCGTTCGAGGGCTTAGGGTGATAGGCAGCTTAAGCTCAAGGGAGCTGGTGGCTTCCATCTTGCGTGGCGATACACCCTGATCCTATCATAGGGTTTGGGGTTTTTGCCACCCGCCTAGCCGACCCCACTGGGATCACTCCGCAGGGAACAATCGTAGTCTCACTCGTGTGTGTCATCAGCAAAAAGGGCCCCGAAGCATCCCTAACTCGCCACCGCCCACGCACCATCACAACAAACTGAGCTACCACAACGCATCATCATCACGGGCGAGGGGGCTGTGTCCAGGCCAGGTTCTTCAGGTCATGCCCGTCGCCCTGTTGATGCGACGCATGCCCGGGAACCCCTTGACTTGAAGCACCAGTTTCCGCTCTGCCCTCACAGCTTGGCGTCCCGAGCCCCTGAGATGTCAGCACCAACCCTACAACGAAGATACACCCCTTTATACAGTTCCAGTTCATCGGGCTCGGCGACACTTGAGGCATAGCGAAATGTTAGGGCTCATTAGGCACTCGTTTTGTGTGCCTGGCCCCCTGTAAAGTGTGACCGGGCTCCTTCACTTGCAGCCCTCTGTCCAAGGAAAAATCGCAACCCTACCTGCCTTCTTGCGGAACGGCCTTTTGTGGGGTCCCAGTAGGGTCCTTGAAATGCCGTGACACTGAAGCCAAGCGCCTCCTTGAACCCGCCCCGTTCCATGGTTGTGTAGGGTTTAGGCTTTAGGGTTTAGGGTCTAGGGTTTAGGGGTTGTGGGTGCTTTGAAGGCCCCTAAACCCTAAGTTCCTATGACTCATGGGGCAGTTTAGGGTTGCGGCCGTGACATGCGCATAGAATCGCTTTCGCGATGAGTTTGTTGCGCAGTGACGGGAGCATAGCGCGGACAAGCCAATAAAAACCGTGGCCGCCATCATCTTCAGTGCCGTGCTGTGGTAAGATTTCGGCCAAGTTAAGATTTGGGAATGGCTTTTGCACAAACCGGCCACGTCGAGGAATGGCTATCCTCGTGTCGAAACATGCACATAATTTGCAAGGAAAATGCCCGTGTGCACCATAGACGCGCAGGTCCGCAGCTTCAGCCGGATGTGAGTAAGCTAGTCAGGCAAGGTCATGTGCTATAGATTTCTAGCACTGGCCCAATCACTCAAATTTAGAGTTTGAGGGTTTAGGGTTCAGGGTTTAGGGTTTAGGCGGACCTGCGGACGTGCAGACAAGCGGACGTGCAGACAAGCGGACGCGCAGACAAGCGGCGCGGTTGCAGCCACCAGACGTTCACCTATGCCTTAAACCCGTAAAAGCTTTAGGCTGAGAGACTTGGGGCGTTTGTGACGGTGCCGCGGGGGTGTCTCTGCAGCGTGTCGCCTCCTCCCTTAGGGTGTTGGGTGTAGTGTGTAGGGTTTTGGGTTTCGGGTTTCAGGGTTTAGGGCTTAGGGTACCCCAGGATGGCGCATTTCCTTCAATCAATTTGGAGGGCCTTGTGCAAAGGCCATAAGCCTACCACGGCCAGAAGGGAAGCGCCGGCTGCTCTAGCTCGAAGCTCCAAGGTCCCTTCCAGTCAGGACTGTTAGTATCCGCTTGGAAACTCAGAGGCAAGCCGGTGGGACAACGTGGAACGCTTCTATCACAGACTGCGCTCCCCTCCAGGAGCAATCTTGCCACTCAACTTGCTGAGTGTCTCCGGAGCACATCGTACTTGGCCAGAGGTCCAAGAAAGTCAACCGTGGGCGCCGGCCGCCCTGGCCCTCTTTTGAAGGAGAAGATGCTGGAGTACTGGTCAGTTTCAATCGTCTGCTACCTGTTCATTCCTAACGCTAAGCCCTACAGCTTGTACTCTCCACACTTCAACACAGCGTCGGCTTAGGGCCCCCTTTGTGACGCATCTTCCGTCCCCCCACCTCTCTCGCCACTCTCGCTGTCATGTCCTGCCGAGGGCGTGTTGGCCCGAGAAGCCTCAGGCCTTCAGCCGAGACTCGCGTGCCCATCGAATTCCAGGCGCGTGCACATTTGGGAGTCGACTCAGGCGATTCTCACGCTGACCTGTGCCATTAGAGCGGCGACCTGCTGGTTCAGGCGCCATGGCGTCATTTGAACCTCAGGCTGGCGCGGCGGTGCTGTGGCGGTGCGCGCAAGCCAGTGCCGCCTGGCTGCTTCGTGAGCGACAACCGCTTCGTCGTCGGTGTCGTCCACTACCTCCGGGTCGCCGACTCGGTTGACCTTCAAGGTCTCGCTGACAGGGGGAACTTGGCGTTGCTCTTCTTGCGGAGCACTACAGCCTCGCCGCCAACTTCAGGTCCAAACCACCATCCTCGATCTGCGGCCTCTCCATCGATGGTGTCATCCCAAAAGTAAAGAAACATGGAGTTCGACGAACTCTGGCCATTCTCCTTGTCTTTGTCTGTTTCCAGACGCTTGAAAACATCGCGTCGATGGTGTGTCCATTGGCGAGAGTAGTCGCCTTCCACCAGGTCCTGCAAGCTTTGGTCCTGCGCGCCAACCACGGACAGCACGACCCGCGCCTGCACTGTAGCTTCTTCTGAATCGCTGATTTCAATGCTGCCAGTGGCGTGCGTGGCCGGGACAATCGCGGTGTGGTCAGGAATGGCCTGCACTGAGCCAAAATGGCTACAGCTGGGCTCAAGCCTGAAATCCGTGGCAAAGAGCGGAGAGAAGGAACCACAACATTGCTTCAACGATAAAGCCTCGAGGATCTGAGAGCCACAAGACCCAGCGAAGCCAACCTCCGAGGAACCCCCTGGTGTACAGCCACCCCCCACACCACAAGCTTCGCAAGTCAAACGGCTTCGGGCAGCCTGCGCGCTTTCCGCCATGCCTTCGACAGCTGCAGATGCTCCAGCCAGGGTTTGGGGTTTGGGGTTTGGGGTTTGGGGTTTGGGGTTTGGGGTTTGGGGTTTGGGGTTTGGGGTTTGGGGTTTGGGGTTTAGGGTTTAGGGTTTAGGGAGGAATCCTCGTAACTCCTGCAAGCCCAACCCTCCTTAAACCCTAAATTCTAAGGCCCTCAAACCTACTTGTAAAAGGCCCGAAAGCACATCCACAATTTTGGATCTTTTTCCGCAACCTATTTAAAAAAAAAAAATATATATATATATATGTAGAAGGGGTCGAATAAGCAGCTGCAGGTGAGTAGCTTCGTTCACCAACAGTCAACTTTGTCCCCTTGCGCAGAAAGTCTTCAGGATCCATCACCTTCGGGGTTTAGGGTTTAGGGCTTAGGGTTCATCATTCCACAGCCACATCCAGAATCGTCCCAGACCGCAGATCCACCAACCCGGGTCACAGCGATGACAGGTTATGTTAAGCCCGTACCTGCTAAACGCTTTGCAGCCGATCTTGCACGGCGCTGCTGTCGTCAGCCCGGATCGCTGCAAAAGCATGGCTTCCAGCTTGCACCTACTGCACGTGTTGCAGCTGATCTTGTACGACACTGCTGTCACCTCCGTCATCAGCACTGCCCCAGGCCACCACAGATCCATCAGCCCGGATCGCAGCAAATGCCGCCACAGAAGCCTGCAACTCCTGCACGTTCTTGAGCTGATCTTGTACGGCACTGCTGTCGCCGCCAAAGCCAGCATGACCCCAGGTCACCACAGATCCATCAGCCCGGATCGCAGCAAGCGCCTGTGAAGACGCTTGCACCTGCTGAACGCTCCTCAGCTGATCTCGTATGGCACTGCTGTCGCCGCCATATTTAGCACGACCCCAGGTCACCACAGATCCATCACCCAGGATCGCAGCAAACGCTCCCGCAGTAGCTTGCAACTGATGCACGTTCTTGAGCTGATCTTGTACGGCACTGCTGTCGCCGCCAAAGCCAGCATGACCCCAGGTCACCACCGATCCATCAACCCGGATCGCAGCAAATGCTCCAAAAGAAGCCTGCACCTGCTGCACGTTCTTGAGCTGATCTTGTACGGCACTGCTGTCGCCACCATGCGTAGCACGACCCCAGGTCACCACAGATCCATCAGCCCGGATCGCAGCAAATGCCGCTACAGAAGCTTGCACCTGCTGCACGTTCTTGAGCTGATCTTGTATGCCACTGCTGTCGCCGCCAAAGCCAGCATGACCCCAGGCCACCACAGATCCATCAGCCAAGATCGCAGAAAACGCTCCCCAAGAAGCCTGCACCTGCTGCACGTTCTTGAGCCGATCTTGTACGGAAGTGCTGTCGCCGCCAAAGCCGGCCAGACCCCAGGCCACCACAGATCTATCAGCCCGGATCGCAGAAAACGCCTGTGAAGAAGCCTGCACCTGCTGAACGTTCCGCAGCTTATCTTGTATGGCACTGCTGTCGCCGCCAAAGCCAGCATCACCCCAGGTCACCACAGATCCATCAGCCCGGATCGCAGCAAAAGCTCCCGCAGAAGCTTGCAACTGCTGCACGTTCTTGAGCTGATCTTGTACGGCACTGCTGTCGCCGCCAAAGCCAGCATGACCCCAGGTCACCATAGATCCATTAGCCCGGATCGCGGCAAATGCTCCCACAGAAGCTTGCAACTGCTGCACGTTCTTGAGCTGATCTTGTACGGCACTGATGTCGCCACCGCGTTCAGAGTCACCCCATGTCACCACACATCCATCACCGAGGAGCGCAGCAAAGGCAGCAGATTCGGCCTGCCGAAGCCTGTCAAACTTTGCAGCTAAAACGCGAACCTGTCCGACAATCAAGGTCAGACAGTCATTATCTTGCAAACGCGCTCGCTTGGCAGTACCTCCTCCCAGTGTATCTCCCGAAGCGGTCAGCAGCCTGCCCTTGCCAACTCTCAGCGCGCCTTGGGCTCTGTGGCACAAGCTGGCGACAGACTCTTCTGCTTCCGTTGCCAAAGTCACGCTCTTGCCATTCAGGAGGTGCACATGGACTGACATCGACATGATGTTGCCTCTGGAGCCCGATACACATGGACCCTCTTGATGCTAGCCGTATACCAAAGCCTAATAATCTATACTTATAGACTATAAGCCCCAACCCGCAACCCAGAATCACAAAACCTTATCAGCTAATGTGAACCTATACACCTTAAACCCTGCAAAAGCTAATCCCGATTAAAATGAGGAAGTCGGCTGGCAGCTAGACAATGAAAGCGCGCATGGGCTGTCCAGCCCCTCATCGTAACCGACGATATTTGTCAAAATGTGCCTGCCTAAATAGCCTGTACTTTGTGCCCTAAGTCATTGTACAGCCCAAGTATAACTACCAATTTTAGGTACATGGACCCTGATTTCGGGAAACCGCCACCCTCCCAGCCGGAAGCCTCGGGTACGCATTGACGGCGTTACGGATAGCTAGCCCCACACCTCGAATGACCATCTCGCTGCATCACCAACAAGACCGTGCGCGCGAACTTCGAACCGTGTTGGCAAAAGCAAAGTTACAGTTATGTTTTGGCATATTCCCCCTTATATTACCACTCCTTACCAGGGATTATAGTGCCCCCGGGGTACCCCCTAATATAATTCCTATTCAGGAGTGCCTGCAAATCGTACAAGGGGAACATCCAGAGTTATGGTCTAGAGGCTCGCTTCGCTACGCTGCTGCTGGCTCTGGAGGCTTCCCAGCTTGCGTGTTATGACGGGTTTGCGGGGTGCATGGTTGTTGAGGGCATGGATTCAGTACATCACCAGGACGCTGCACAGGGAACCCAACCCCCCCGCCCCCCCCCCCCCCCCAAAAAAAAAAAAAAAACATGTAACAAAAATGAAACATAACAACAAGCATCTAATCCAGTACAGGTACATCCCCCAAAATCAGAAAGAGAAAAAGAAAACAGGGTGCCTCGTCCGACAGCTCCAGGAGTTCATCGGGGCTCCTTGCGACCACACCGGAGACCAACAACGACCCTCCGAGCTGAGCCCCGAGACTTGGGTTTAGGGTTTAGGGTTTAGGGTTTAGGGTTTAGGGTTTAGGGTTTAGGGTCTAGGGTCTAGGGTTTAGGGTTTAGGGTTTAGGGTTTAGGGTTTAGGGTTTAGGGTTTAGGGTTTAGGGCTGAGGGTTTAGGGTTTAGGGTTTAGGGTCTCACACTGGCACAGGCGGGCGAGGCTCCAGGCAACGTCTCTCGAGTGTAGGCCCATTGGCCCAGTTAGGGTTTAGGGTTTAGGGTTTAGGGTTTAGGGTTTAGGGACCTCCACTCCCCCCCTCTGGCGGTTTGGGAAATGAGGACGCCATGGCGACCTGACGCCCGGGCTCCTGAGATCTTCTTCGTTCAACTTGCTGAGCAGCTGCTGCGAGAGGCCGTGCTGATCCTGGAGTATGTCAAATCAGAACAGGAGAGTAGTTGCACGTGGCGCTCGCACTTGGCGTGTGAGGGACTCTTGAGCAACGATGTCAAGTATCCCCAAACTCACTGCATGCACGAGAGCTGGCAAGAACCAAGAGTTGCTATCTTGCACTGAAGGTGTCGTTACAGCGGCGACTACTCCCGGCATTGAGCAACCCCATCTGTCTGTCGAGAGCTCAGGCGCTTGCACAGAAGCTCGACATGGCGCCCGCTGCAGCCGGCGCGGGTGTGACTGGCTCCTGGGCCCAGGAGCGATCTGGCAAATGATAGCTTCCGACCCCTCAACATCGGGATCCTCCCCACGCCAGGGGGCCCTTCCCCAAACCCAGCACTCGGAGCCCTCCACTAAAAACCAGATCCACACTAGAACAGCCTGCCACCCTGGACCCCAAAATCTTGGGTCCGGCTCCTGAACCCTAAACCCTAAACCCTAAACCCTGGGAGTTCGGAGAAAGACGGGTCCAGTGGATTCTTGAGATATTGACTCTTGACAGAACATTGACCCAAGTGCTGGGAGTGCACGCCAAGAACGTGGACCCCAGAAGGAACCTGAATTTCAGCACCTGTGCTGAGAGGACTTAATGAGTTACATGATCGCTCGCGGTGCTTCTGTGCGGCCCGCAGACTTTATTGCCACTCCTTGTGGTCAATATTACGAACCAATTCTTATTAGCTCTAGTTGTTACTCTGGACGTGTCTAGTCTTCTTCACAGACAACAGCTTCCAGCTATCCCAACAACAAGATTCGGGGGCCATGCTTGATGGTCCTGCTTTCGGCCAAGAAGATTATGATCACGCCCGAAGAATCCCACGGCCCTGGCGTTACTCACATTCTGTGCTTTGTTGTCCAGCTTCACAGAACTCTTGGATGGCCCTTCAAACTATCTGAAAAATATTCTGGAATGTGATCCTCTTAAACCCAACAAGGGAAAATGTAAACTCTTTCAAGGGCCTACCTAGTCTTAGGGTTTAGGGTTTAGGGTTTAGGGTTTAGGGTTTAGGGTTTAGGGTTTAGGGTTTAGGGTTTAGGGTTTAGGGTTTGGGGTTTGGGGTTTGGGGTTTAGGGTTTAGGGCGAATGAAACGGATGGTGCCTTGGCATCATCCCTCAGGTCGCAGTGGCACAGCTCCGTGCCGTCCGCCCCCCGAAATCGCCACCCGAACCATTCTGCACTAAGCCTGGTCTTGACAGGAAGAATGGCTGCGGTTTAGGGTTTAGGGTTTAGGGTTTAGGGGTTTAGGGTTTAGGGTTTAGGGCTTAGGGTTTAGGATTTAGGGTTTAGGGTTTAGGGTTTAGGGTTTAGGGAGGCAGCACATGAGGCGTCTTGGAGATGCCCATAAGCTCGGTCCTTAGGGTTTCGGAAAGATGCACGGAATCCGAAGGGCCCATCCTCTCACCTCCAGTGACACTTGGGGGTGTCGTTCTGAATTGTGGATGTTTTACTTTTAACGTTTTTTGATTCCTACCAGAGAAAAGTGGACCATGCCCCCCCCCCACCCAAAAAAAAAAAAACTGAGCAAAACCCCGGAAAGCGGTCCCTTTGAGCCTTGCCGACCGAGGCGGTGGGGTCGACACGCGCGGAGCACCTAAGTGAACCCATCAGCCCCGTTTTTTGGCGCCTTTCTGAGCATCCGGGCCTTAACATAAGCAGGCCTGAACTCGAAAAGGGTTTAGGGTTTAGGATTTAAGAAAAAAATGTACCTAAACCCTCTTTTTGCAACGGGACTTGGTGACTGCCAGAAAGGAAGAACTCCCACTTCACACACCCGAAACCTAAACCCTCTAAAGCCCCAACCCCAAATGCTGAGAATGCTGGGGCTGCCACGTGCGTGCGTATCTAAGCCATCATAAGAGTACCTGCAGCAAGGCACACTGCAAAGCGTGGGGTTCTGAGCTGAACACTCCATGCACTACATCCCCCTTCCTTGCTTACTGAGAAAAGCTTGTCCCTCTCGGAGTTCCTTCCTTGTCTGACTCCGACGAAACCCGCCGTCTCCACACAAACTGCCGCTACGAAAGACCTGATTTCCAAGATCGGTGTGCTTTCTTTTTTCGAGGGGATAGGATGGGGGACCCTTGGGGATATAGACCCTCTCAATAAGAACCCTCTTTAAGAGAGCAAGAAGGGCGTTGAGAAGGGCTCCCTTTTAAGGGTCTCCCTTATCCCACTTAGGAATTCGGGAGTGAAGCAACATTTGTGGCCCGGCGCACTGCGGGGGACACCACATCAGCGGCCGCAACCTGGGTCACGATGGCAAAGCCGAAACAGCACGTTCGAGCTGAGATGTGCCTTAACTGGGCTCAAAAAGAACCTGCCCCCTGGATGTTCCCCCTTACACGAACAGGTTCTTAACAGGGATTACAATTGGGGGGTACGATAATCCCTACCCAGGACTGTTCGTATAAGGGGGAACATCCCAGCCCACCCCGCTTCTTCAAGCAGCCGTTATGGCACAAGGCACGATTAGATACGTGCCGGCCGCGGCAACAACGCCTCTAGGACCGATTCCAGTCTCTTCTGTGAAGAGATGACATCCTTCGCCGATGAATGCTTAGAAAAGAAGAAGCGGTTTGGGGCTTATATAGGGTGTAGGGAATGAAGGTGACGGTAAGGGAGCCCCACTCACTGCAGGGCCTGCTTCTCGCAAAACCTTCAATTGATTCTTCGCGGTTGCCTCTCACACCGCGACTGAAGACGACTAAAAAAACAGACCCACCTCACCACCAAGCTCCAGAAGCCCTGGCCCGATCTAGCCCTGGGGCGATGGGGAGTCTACTCGTAGAAGATTCTGGAGACCCCAAAGTGGACCATACATGTACACTCAAAGGGAGAAAAGATATACAAAAATATGCTCTATTATATATATATATAGAGAGAGAGAGAGAGAGTATCCCATATCAACCCCAAGAAGATCTGACTGCAGGGAAAGCGTCGGCGGAGAACATGCTTGGAGTGTCCTGGGCCTTGAACTACTGTCGCCCTTGAGCCCATACGCGGTTGCATCGTATGAAAGGTTCCACTGCAGCAGGAAGTAGCACAATAAAGGCATCCGACAAAATCGTGGCATTGTCATGGCCCCCCTGCCCTCCCACATGCAAACGCAAACCCCAGAAGTTACAAAAAGTCGTGGCTTCCCCCCGATCTAAACGCAAAGGCAGCGCAACCAATACAAACAGCAACTGGCAAGGGTTCCAGTTCATGGTTGGGACAATACTATTTTAAAGAATTTAATGTTTATTCCTTATAGGGTTTAAGTACCCTTAAACTAAAAATGTTACCCAACTACGACAAAGGGTCGGGCAAGCCATCGGGCAGCAGAGGAATTTTCTTGGCAAGACCATCCAGAATCAGCCAGTACTACCCGCAGAGGAATGCGAGAGCCACAGAAATCTTAGGGGTTACATGGTCCCGTAGTATGGGCCCTTAAACGGGGAGTCCTTACGTGCCCGTTATAAACCCTATTAAAAACCCAGGGCCCATGAGTGTTTCAGGATTTGCATCCCGAGAAATGTCCAACAGCTGTGGATCCTCGACAAGTTCTGCCATTAGTTGATGTTTAACCGGGCCACGACATCTGATTTATAGCCCTTCTCTGGTGAGGCACAAACGGGCCACGACGTTCCACTCCCTGTATCTCTCCAACAAACTTAACGCACTAGACCATAATCAACGAGATGTATTGTTGGGTAACGAGTGTTTCGTCTGTTCTTGCCTGCATAATTGAAGAAGCAATGACAGAACGAAAGCTAATGCATACTACCCGCAGGTGAAGCATGTAGACGGCTGGTAGTAGGTGCATGCACTCTTCTCGCATGTGGATGTGAGTGCTTTCCGTGTCGTACAATGCACCAAGCACTCTTTTGACGTCTTTTTCAAACTGCAGCCCTGAGCCAGCCAGACCCTCGCAAGTCAAGGCCCTGAAGCCAGCTGAAGCGGCACAACGGGGCAAGACGCTGTGCAGTCGGTACATGTCAGTACACGGTTCGGCCACCGCTGGCATCGAAACCTCGGCTGAATGGAGGCCTGCGACGCGTTGAAGGTGGAGCAAAGGCAGGATTGTAATCAGGATTGTCAATAGCTGCCAAGATGTGGGTTGCTGAAAATTTATGTGGGCACCCTTTTTTGGGGTGGGGTCCTGTCACAAGGATGAATTACAGTTCTCCTTCTTGGGGGGTGTGGAGGGGTCGTGTCCCCTATTTTGGGAAACTCTCACACACCGGTTCCACCCTATACACCCTAAACCCTGGTCTCAGCCGCGCACAAAATCCGGTGGTAAAGGAGCAATCTTGTGAAGCTGCAAAAAGAATTGTGGATGCCACCTGCTCAGAGTGCCAACCGAAAGGGGCTAGGGTTGAGGGTTTAGGGTTTAGGGTTCAGGGCTGAAGGCACTCGGGGCTTAAGTGGTTTACATAAGGTTTCGAGGGTTTCAGGGTCCCGCCTCATCAAGCTTGCCTGTTCGGCCCATGGGAATCTTGTCAGTCATGTACCTTTTTCACAGTCCATGTCGGATCCTTGAGCAAGCATGCCCACGCCCCACAATCGCAGTCCCCTGGTCAAGATACGCCCCACCCGATGATGAGCTACACGAGCTGCAAGTTCGAAGGACCTCGACGGAAGAACTTTGGAAGCGGAAGGGTGGGCACTTCACTTGCTCCTTAGGCATCGCGTCCACCATCCTCGCACGTAGCAGCATGAAGCACTGACGCGGCACTCGGCAGAGCTGGGAACAACGCAGAGCTGAGAGTGGCCGAATAAGCACAAGACAACGATCCCAGTGAATCACTAGGCACTGGGGTGTTTGATTCATGGTGTTGGTGAGTTGGAAGAAGACTTGAACTAAATCTAATTCGACCCCAACGCATACAGTACACAGGGCCGTTTCCAAAGCAACGTAGGCTCCACGGCGTGAAACTCGCAATCCACACACAAGCAACTAAACCCCTAAAACCCTTTTGAATCCACACTCAGAGCACCAGCTCCAAAAACCCGAAAAATCCTAAACCCTGCTGAGACCGCAACGCAGTTTGCACAACTGCTGGCGCAATGCAGTTGATCGTGATGTCCTGCTCGCAAAGGTTGATGGCACCAAGGGGCCGGTTTCTATCAGGGAATTCGGGTTCAAGGTTGGGATGTTCCCCCTCATACTAACAGCTTCTTCATAGGGATTCTCGTACCCCCCTACTAGAATCCCCATGAAGGAGCCTTTCGTACAAGGGGGAACGTCCCCAAGTTCAAGGCTTCGATGCCTGACGGGTCTCTAACCGAGCCTTGCCCAGGTTCGCGTACTCCTTGCCCATGACCTTCGTCAGGTTGATCACGGCTGCCTCCGGGACTCTTGCTGGGAGCCACAGCCCCAAAAAGAACAAAACAACGAAAGCAAAACAAGAAACATAATCAATAAAAGAGAAAGAGAGAGAGAGAGAGAGAGAGAGGAAGAGAGGAACGGACTTTCTTTGAAAGAAATCCGTGATTCTGCTTTTTGTGTTGAGAGAGGCGCAGGGCATGTGCAAGTGGCTCCAAACCTTGGAGGAGGAGTACGCCAGCATCCCTGCGTTTCCATCCTGGCCGGGTCGTAGAAGGGGGGTTTAGGCCTGGGGATGTTCCCCCTTAGTACCCCCTAGTATTGTTCCCTATGAAGGACTGTTAGTATAAGGCGGGATCCCAAATCCATTCGGAGGCTTATGATTGTGCCCACCATGGACACTTTTTCGGGGAAAGCTTGGCTTTTGCCACTCCCAGGGCCTTCCCAGAGATGGAGGCAATGTTCACGATGCGGCCATATCCGGACTTCAGCATGGACGGCCTCATCTTCGGCTTTTAAATTGCTCAACCCTCAACCCTAAAGCCCGAAGCCCCAAACCCTAAACCCTACCCCTAAACCCTAAACATTAAACCCTAAACCCTAAACCCTAAACCCTAAACCCTAAACCCTAAACCTAGTTGCCCTAACCCTAAGCCCTAAGCCGCCTAAGCCCTACACCTCTCTCAGATGTGATGGGGAACGCCCAGCACAGCACCGGGTCCCCAGCAAGACGGCCTTGGAGCACAGGAAGATGGCCTTCACCTCACCGGAACGCCCATCGCCCCCTCAGGCAGCTTCTGTTGAGGGGTTTAGGGTTTCGGGTTTAGGGTGCAGGGTTTAGGGTTTAGGGTTTAGGGTTTAGGGTGTGGGGTGTAGGTCGGGTTTAGGGTGTAGCTTAAATGGAGGAGCGCTACTCGGAAGGGAACTACTCCAAGAAATTCCGAGGGGGGAACGTGCATACCCCAAAGCCCTAAACCTAAACGTCCCCAGCCCGCCTGGAAACACTGAAGCGTCGTTCCGAGATCCCTCCCTGAAAAGGGTTTAGGGGCTTGGGGTTCAGGGGGGTTTACGGTTTAGGGTTCAAATCAGGGCTACCGGCATTGACGTCGAAGACCCGCTGGAAGTCGGACAGCTCTACCTGCTAAGCTGGAGGCGCGCGGTCAAGTCTGAGTATCATTCCCGAAACCCTAAACCGTATACCCTAAACCCTAAACCCTATAGACCCTAAACCCCTTGTCGAGGAGCTGGAAGTGCTACCGTTTGGCACAAACAAGCCGAGGCCGACTTTCTGAACTTGGGGAATCATACACCCACACGCCCTCCCCTAGCCCAGACCCCTGGGAGGATCCAAAAACAGAACCCCCAAACAGTACCGCTTGATCAGCTCTGCTGGCACCCTGACCCCTAAACCCGCCCGAAACCCTAAACCCTAAACCCTAAACCCTAAACCCCAAACCCGAAGCCCTAAGGGCCTGCTCCGACTCTCACAATTTCAACTGGGCGCGAGACTCGCCACTTCCCCGGAACCGAAAGGTGAAACTGGACCGTCGGCCCTCCAAGCATGGCCCCAGCGTCGCCCCTTTTCTGTAGGGTTTCGGGTTTAGGGTTTAGGGTTTAGGGCTTAGGGTTTAAGTAGGGTTCAGGGTTCAGGGTTTAGGGTTTAGGGCTTCGGGTTTGGGGTTTAGGGTTTAGGAATATGGTTCATATTCCCTTGGCCTTTCTGTAGCCACAAGCAAAGCAGAGCTCCTCTTAAGGCTACACTTTCGCAAGGCGTTAAGGCCAGTGCTGCTGGACCCATGCCGCTTTGGGAGGCATCCCGAACCCGCATTCAGGGTTCCCCTACCACGCCCCTCTAAACTACCCCCCCCCCCAGGTTCCCCCCTTAAAATAACCTTAATCAGGCTTAACTATCCCTAAAATAGCCTTAATTATGGGGGGGGGGGGGGACCTAAGGCGGGGTTGTGGAGAGGGGTAGTAGGGGAACCCATGATTGCTAAGGAACCATTTCAGGAACCAGTGCGCCCAAGTACTTGGCCTGGTTCTAAACCCAGAGGCTGGAAGTCTACAGCTGGGATGTGCTCCCGTGAAGCTGCGTGAAGTTGTGGACCACCCGAATGCCTCGTCACAGCGTTGGATCTTCAGAGGCTTACACTTGCAGCGCGCTTGCAAGGGGAGGTGCCGTGGCAAAACAGACGTGAACATCCCAAGTGAGGAGCCCTGTTACTGTGACCTGCACCAGCAATGTCACAGAAGCTTTCAGTTTGGCCGGGAAACAGCTTCAGAAGGAGTTTTGCGTCAACAAATCCAGGGTGCGGGGCGCGTCGTCATCATCATCGCTGCAAGGCAACGGCTGTCCCGGAACAGCGGGCAGATGTACCATACCTTCTTGGCTTTGAGGGCCCCTTCTTGGGGCTTTGAGGGCCCGTTGGGGGGGGGGGTCTGGCAAGGCACCGCGCTTGCTCAAGGTGTTGCACGCATGTTGGGCTGCGAACTACGACTCCGTGCACAGGTTGCAAGGAACAAGCTCGCCAAAGCACCAGTGTTTTTTGCGATTGCTCACGGTGTCCATTCTTCCGTGTTCCGTGCGAACCACACCCAGCAGAACTAAGCCTTTTCTGATTAATGATTAACAATATTACCACGCGTTTGCTGCTAAGACTACGGTTGCCATTCCGATTCTTAGGATGTTGCAACGGTACTCTGCTACTCATGTTGCTATTGCTTTTGCATGACGATTATGCCTAACATTTCTACTCAACGTGGCTTCGGCTGAGGTGCCATGCTGGCGTCTCCGGAGGCACTGTTCCGCCTGTGCACACACTTCAGCACTGATTTCGGTTGGGTTTGGTTTGGGGTTTAGGGGTTAAAGCAAGGCCCATTGGACTTTCTGTGTATTTCAGGAAGGGGGTTGGGCGTTTCTTCCTGGAATGCAGAAATACGGCAAATGACTGACCTCAAGCCTGTGGCAGAGGGGATTGACTCGCGAATGAACTGCAATGATTGAACCCGACGCTACGTTGGCTGCTCACGTTGCTGAAGATGCGCAAGAACTACTAGGCCACGTCGCAAGGACGAAGTATGCCAGCAACTGCGGACGGCGCGCCCATCATCAGCAGCCTAAAGAACCTTCCTGGCTCTGGGCTGCACAAGAGCGCCTGCTCTGCGGCGTCCGCCAGGGCCCTGGAGGCCGTCACCAAGAGCCGGACGAGGCTCTCGAAAGCCATCCTAGCAAGCACATGGAGGCTGAGCTAGGGGGCGGGCCCTTTGGCCTGTGTATATGCATATGTGTACGTATGTGTCTGTGTCTGTGTAGGTTACGTACATGTCCATGCACATGTATATGTGCATGGGTATGTGCATGTACATATACATGTATATGCAGATACGCGTGTGTGTCTGTGTGGATAATTTTGCTCATTCACATTTCTACTGTCATTTTTACATACTTGCCTGTTTCCATATTTGAGTTCGAATATGTTCCAGATATATTTATATTTATATATATATATATATATATTTATTTATTTATTTACATTTATATTTTTATTTTTATTTATTTATTTATAGTTCATAAGTATATAATTATACTCATGATCATACTCTGCGATTTCGGCTCGCGCATCCAAACGCTTGGCAAGCGCCGCTCCTGTCCCCAAGCCGTCATAGACCCTGTGAAACCAAATGAACCCTAAAAGGGTTCATTTTGGGCGTATACCTTAGTAGGAACTATAGTAACTATAGTAGTATAGGGTTATCACCCTAAACCCTAAACCCTAAACCCTAAACCCCAAACTCTAAACCCTAACAAGGGCTACAGTAAAAACTATGTAATATAGGGTATGTAATCCCCAATTTTACGGTTCTTCCACATGATGCCGCCAGGAATCCGATGTCTTTTCAATGGGGATGCGCTCCCCTGATCTGCAACCGGCTCTCCGGCCAAGCCTCGGTTAGGGGGGTTTTAGGGTTTTCGGGTTTCAGGGCTTTAGGGCTTTCGGGTTTAGGGTTTAGGGTGTAGGGTTTAAGGTTTAGGGTTTTAGGGTGTAGGGTTTAAGGCGTAGGGTTTAGGGTGCAGGGTTTAGAGTTTAGGAGTCTTGCGCAGCAAGTCTGCATTTTCAGCAGCTTTACCTGGCCGATTGGCCTGGGATACTGCGGCCAACATCTTTGGCATTGACTATGCCGATGGCACCACCTTCTCCCCGCAAAGCGAACCATGTCGCACCCACGAGTACCCGCCAATAAAACCAACGAAGCCCAAAAAAACAGGGCGTGGAGCAATGCGCTGCATGGCGGCAGCACAAAACCAGAGGTGTGCGCTGGAGCCTCTCCTTGACGACTGGCTGGTTCTTCGTAGGGAATGAGGGAATGAGAAACCCCATACAATCCCTTGAAGGGTATACATTTTTCAGGGCCCTAATTCCCTTCTTCCGTACTAAGACTCAGGGAGACGAGTCTTTGCTTTAGACAGCACTTTTGCAAGGCAATGGTCGGGTGCCATTGCTCTGATTGTCCAGTGGGCAATCTGTGCTGGCAAGGCGCGCGCATCTGCCGATCTTCCCAGTCCTCTCAATCCCAAAGCTCAGAGGGTGTTCGGGTACAGGTATAGCTTCGCTTGCCGAGTGAAAGGGAAGGTCTTCTGCAACGCAGTTTTAGCAGACTTCGTCTTGACGCGTTTCTCGGGGGTTGGTCTTCAAGAACTAGCCTAGCAGCGCGCTTGGTCCCTTGTCATCCTACAGCCAGAGGTCGAGCTTTGCAAGCTCAACCAAAAACATTGGGAAGGCTTTCGGAGTATAGCTCCGTTTTGCGGCTTGCTGATTCCCTGGCTACTGTAACTTCTCCAAACTTCCCTGCTCCATCTCCGTGATCTCGCGGAGGTAGACCCTGATCTGCGACAGGAAGCCCTCATGGTAGTTGACTTCGCCACGCTTGTTTGGCTCGGCCACTCACCACTACCACTCACTCATCGTTGCACAGGAGGTGAAGCTTCGCAATTGGGGATGAGGGACGAGGACGAAAGCCTGCTGCCGTCCTAAGGCACAACGAACTCTTCTGCTGTCTTTGTAGAGGCTCTTTTGGGAGGAAGTACGGGAAAGGACAGGGTCATGGGAGTCCCTCAGAGCCCGGGCCGAAGGAGGGAGAGTAGCATCATCAGCATCATTGGCTTCTGGAGGCCTTCTGGGCCCGGGCCCAGGGTACAAACACAACATGAGATCTTCTACATCAGCATGCATGGAGTCGAACCGGCAGGGCAATCCGCGGACTGCTTGCGTGTCAAAACCCCAACGCTTGGGTACTCTTCCGAGATCTTCTAGAACCACGCAAAGAAGCAGGGCATGCTAAAAGTCCTGGCAAGCCGAAAAAAATCAAGCTTACATTTCAGCGACGCTACGATCGCTCTTTGCCCCCATCTGACTTCATCTGCACTTTTCAACAGCAGCGGACACATGTGTAGGCTGAAAAAGGAATAAGAGCCCCTCCAAGAGACGACTTGCGTGCCATAGCGAGCCCATCTACCCGAAACTATCCAAAACCCTGCAAGTCCTGCCGCCGCGATCTTCGCACCTCGTCTTTTTGAAAAGCCGCAAAAATCAAGGTCATCATTGGGGCAGTCACCGTTACTTCCATACATACCTTTCAATTTCGGATGGCAGTGATCAGAAGTCATGGCATTTGCAGCATGTGGTAGGCATGAAGCGTGCAACCCTAGCGTAAACTGTGACTGAGCATATGGACGAAGCTGGTTTCGTGGGGAATGTGCTGCTGGAATCTTGGGACTTCTTGTATAGTCTTTCTAGTCACTCTCTTCACGTAGGCCAGTCCACAGATTTCGTCACAACCCCGCTATTTGCCTGCCAGGGTCGGACGCAAACTCACGCATGCCTGACCTCTTGCGCCGTGCTCCCTATCCCCTTGCGCCTTCTTCGACTGTCTTTCAGCGAAGTATCGCGCCATCAAGATCCGGCGGCGGAAAGAAATGGATGGGCCCGGATCCTGGCAGAGCAAGCGCACCAACCACAAGAGTTGCCTGTTTGTTCCAACTGCGAACGGCGTGGGCCCCTGCCGCTCCCTTGAATGCTTCTTCAGTCCTTCCCTCCATTGTTGCTGTGTACCGGTAGGTCCGTTTCGCTCTGGTGTGTCATAGACTGTTAAACTGAAGACCAAACGTTGATCCGAAACGGTGAAGTGTTCCACAAGTGTGGCCTTTTGGGGCTGATGGGGTTCGTGAGATGAGAATAAAGAATATTGATGATGGTGACGAAAGTCGAAAAAAGACGAGCCCCATTTTTCTTCTCCTGTTCTTCTCATTTTGGGGGATTTTGGTCTCTCAAGCGCCTTCTCAGCAGCGCATTCGATGTACTGATATGTGAGCTCTCTGTGCGGCTGCAGCTATAGGCAGCCGCAGGTTTGCACCTCTCTTTCCCATCCCCCCAAACCCGAAGGGTTTATAGGGTTTAGGGTGCAGGGTTTGGGGCTTTGGGTCTATAATAATAAGGTTCCCCCCCTAAACCCTCTCTCTCTGAATCCTAAACCCTAAACCCCTAAAAAACCATCCCAGCCCAGAGAGCTCCTTGCAGCGCCGGCGCCGATGGCCGCTACCGATCGGCGTGTACTTTCGGCCAATCGGCATGGGGCGGCGCTGGGAGAAGACCTCACAAGCGAACATTGGGTTGAGGGTTTAGGGTTTAAGGTTTAGGGTTTAGGGTTTAGGGTTTAGGGTTTAGGGTTTAGGGTTTAGGGTTTAGGGTTTAGGGTATTAGGGCTTAGGGTTTAGGGCTTGGGGTTTAGGGTTTAGGGTTTAGGGTTTAGGGTTTAGGGTTTAGGGTTTGCTTACTCGGCGCCTCACAAGTGGAACATTGGGTTGAGGCTGGGGGTGTTCCCCGAGTATCCTAAAAGCTCCTTAATAGGGATTCTGGTACCCCCTATTCTGATCCCTATTAAGGGCCTATTAAGGGCCCCATTGTGATCCCGATTAAGGGCCTACTATGATCCCTATTAAGGGCCTGTTAAGGGCCTTTTAAGGACGGTTAGCATAAGGGGGGAACATCCCAAGGTTGAGAGTTCATGATCTGAGGGCCATTGGGTTGGGGGTTCAGGGTTTGTTAACTCGGCCCTGTCTCTGATGTCAGCGCATCATCGGGACAGCGGGGTTTCCAGGTTTCTGCGGTTTCTGGGGTTTGGGGCAGAGGGCTCCCCCCCCCCAGCAAAGCACCAAAGATGCCATGGTAGGATTAGGTTTCACAAGAAACATGGAAAGCAGCTATTGCCGTGTCAATTCGGGCAAAGAATCCCAGACGAAAAGCTATCTCACCTTAGCGCGCTGAGGCACCACGGCTCTCAGATTTTCTGACCTGACGGTTCTTGTCCAACCCAAACCTCCTCAAGCCCTAAACCCTCCACTCCTGAGCTCGCTTTTGCACCCCTGAAACCCCCAAAACCCGGAAACCCTAAAACCTTGAACCTTGACTTGCATCCGTTTTTCTCCTAAACTCGCCTATTTAAACCTCTTTACCCTAAGCCCTAAACCCTAAACCCTAAACCGAGTCTCTTCAAACCCAAGTTCACCAGCCCAGGCGCGCGCCCCACCCGATGCATTCTGCGCCAGCGGACCCAGGAGGCCTCAACGGTGCGAAAGCGCGCCAACAGGGAGGGCCAGAATGGGGGGGCTTGGGGTTTAGGGTTAGGGTTTAGGGTGTAGGGTTTAGGGTTTAGGGTTTAGGGTTTAGGGTTTGGGGTTTGGGGTTTGGGGTTTGGGGTTTGGGGTTTGGGGTTTGGGGTTTGGGGTTTGGGGTTTGGGGTTTAAGGTTTTGGGGTTTAGCGTTTAAATGTTTTTTCTCGCATAACGGCAGGCAAGGCAATCGGTCAATGTTCAATGGTCCAGGCGCATGCATGAATTGCCAGGTAGCCCTCAGACATCCCACAAACCGCCTACAAGTACTATCTCTAAACCCTAAACCCCAAACCCTAAACGCTAAACCCTGCTTGTGACAGACTTGCACTGCTCGTCTGAGGGCTCCTGCTTTTCAACATGAGCTTTTCAAATGGTACAGCTGGGGATTCTTTCAAGTGGACCTAACGTCCCGACAGCGCTCTCTGTGATTCAGCCACTGACCGACACCCCCAACCCCAGGAAACCAAGACCAAGAAGACCATCATTGCTCCAAGGTTTTGTGAAGAAGAGCCGTGGCTTCCCCAGCTCCAGACAGGGAGCACGCTCTCGTTGTGGCCACCTCGTCCGTTCGCGAAGCACACAGAGGCTGGCACATACCACTTGGTGGAAAGTGCCAAGCACATCGCCAAGGCGTCACAAAATGCCCCCAATCCCTTGCAGAATGTGTTGTGACAACAGAGCTTGTCACTAGTGCCAGCGCATGCGCCGCCCTGCGATGATGTCACGTTGGCATTCCTCTGCATGCCAAACCGAGGTGGGTGCAACGGTGTGAAACTAAAAAGGTGATGTGGCGGAATGTCTACGAAACGATCTCCTTGGAGACTCTGTGCAAGGTTGCTTCCCAAGGAAAACTCAATACAACTTGGAACTCAACCTGCGCTCTTCCGATGGGGGTGCTTTGCGGCCATCCCATCAGAGCACCTTCGGAAGGCTTCGGAAGGCTCTGCAGTCCTTAGAGGATTGCACAGACGCTGCTCTTGACCGTCTTGACCTTCGGTGCCGAGGTCTGGTCGGTGGCCGGCGGGCTCTCAGGAACCTCCTCTAGGTGCTTTGGCTCTGAGTTGCCTGCCTGCTCCGTGTCCACCACATGGTCGGAAGGAACCTTCACCTGCTTGGCCGGGTTTGGGGCGGTCAAGAATGGGGACATGGGGATCTCCATCTTGCCCTCATCGTCTGAGGAGTCCTCGACCATCATGAAGGGTGTGCTCTTCGCCTTGTTCAGGCCCTTGGGAGTGAGTGGGCAGTGGCGGAGCGTGGGAGCCATCCGCATCAGCTCTGAGGAGCTCATCCTGGACATCTGCTTGTCGATGACAAATCCTACCGCCTGCTTGTGGGACTCCTCAGCCTCTCCACCCGTCAGGTACTCGATGAAGGCATCGAAGGACACGCGCTTCTCGGCCCCGGTGAAGCACGTCACCCCGCTGAGCATGTCCTCAGCCATCTCCGGGCTGTCAAGACTCTCCGTCAAGACCTGCCTCAAGTTCTCCACGCTGATGTAGCCAGTGTCATCTTGGTCAAAGCGTTGGAAGGCAGCCCTCACCAGGTCTTCGTGGACTTGTATGCGGGACGACATCATGGCTGCAAGGAACTCGGAATAACCAACTTCCTCGTTGTTGGAAGAGTCCAGCGCCTCGAAGATCTTCCTCGTCTCCTCGTCACATATGTTGAACCGCTCCTCCAGGACGGATTTCAGCTGGTGCAACTGTATGGCACCCGTCTTCTGCACGTCTAACTCCATGAAGGCTTCACGGACCTCAGCCATCTCGTCGTTGTTCAGGGACCAAGCCATCACTTGCATACAGGTCCTTCGGAACTTCGAAGCTTTGGAATACTCCGCAAGGGAGTGGACAACCGAGGCATCGAGCCCGGCAGACTCCGTGCCATTGGGCATCTGCTCCCTCTCGGCAATCCACGGGTGCGCCAGGGCCTGCTCCGCGGTCATGCGCTGGTCTGGATCCCTCTGCAGCAGCTTGGAGACAAAGTCGAAGGAAGACTTCGAAACGCAGTTCCACTTTCTGGCGTCATACTTGAACCGCCCATTCAGTATGTTGAGCTCGGTCTCTTCGATGTCGGGCAGCACCGGGAAGGGCATGTAGCCCACGAGCAGCAGGAACACAACCACACCCAGGCTCCACATGTCACACATGTTCCTAAACTCCCCTTGGAACCTCAATAAAAATAATTATTGTTTAATATAGAACCTTAATAAAACGGATATTTTTTAAATATCCTCTTGGGTTGTATATAAACAAAAAATATTTTAAAAATAGTTTCCAAGCAGGGTATAGGTTCGTGTAGCTCTGCAAGATGACCTCCGGGGCAACGTAGCAGATGGTCCCGCAGCTCAGCTTCATCTTCTTCTGCTCGGGATCCCAGGCCTTGCTGAAGCCGAAGTCGATGAGCTTCAGGTGGTTGCTGCCCACCTCCGTGTACAGGAAGTTCTCCAGCTTGATGTCGCGGTGCACGATGCCCAGCTTGTGTAGATATCCTTAGTAGCCCCGCAGCCATATTGCAATAAGGGCACCCCTTTTTTGGGGGGTTGGTTACTTTCTAAGGGAAGCCATAACCATGAAAAGGGTAAAGGATACCACTGGGCTACTAAGTATCCATGAACTCTAAACCCTAAACCCTAAACCCTAAACCCTTGTAAAGTGACAAAGTTGTAGTAAAGTCCCACCTAGTATCGTACAGCCAGCAGCATCTGGTAAGCTGCATCTGCCGCGTCCTTCTCGGCGAATCTCCCGGCATTCACTCGCTGGTAGAGCTCGCCACCTTCCTTGGGCGCTAACTGAACCCCAAAAGGGTTTATGGCTCATACTACCTTAATTTTTATTATAGCAATCCCTAAAAGGGTTTATGGCTCATATTACCTTAGTATGCATTATACTAGCCAGGGTCTATGACCCCCCAATTTTGGGGGGTTCATGTCGTCCCCAAGGTTCAAGGCACTCCATGACCAAGTCCAAAGTGTGGTCGCTCTCGTAGACGTCGAGAAGCCTGCACACGTTGGGATGGTCGACGGAGAGGAACACCTCCACTTCCGCCGCCAGCGTCCTCTTGGTTGCGGAGTTCGGTATATTATAGTACCCAAGAGGTGTGTTTAAAGCGTACTTACTCACTGCACTCACTCAGCAACGAAGTCCTCCTGGCCGCCTTGTGGTGGAACTTGATGCTCTTCACAGCAAAGCGGCTGGTGCGGCCCTGGCGGTCCGGCCGATAGCTGGTAGCCAGAAACACCGAGCCGCCGAAGCCGGTGCCCAGGACCGTGTCCGTAAGGTTGTAATCGTCGGACAACTTCCGGGGCTTCCGATGGTAGCGGCCGCTGACCTGGAGCGTGCCGACTCGCTCTTCGGCCCTCCGCCGGGCGTCCTTCAACGCATCTTTGCTGCTCCTGCCGCCCATGGCGCACTCGTTTCTACGAAGGTGGCATCTGCTAAGTGCTAGTGGCTGAGTCTTCTCGCCTCCTCCTGAAGCCGCTGTGTGGGGCTTAAAAGTGGGGCCCTCAGGGGCTTCACTGGGATACAGTTGCAAGGCCTTAGGCGTAACTTTGAAGCAGTACCATGACGGCGGCCAAGTATCCTGGAGCCGACAGCAAATAAAAAATGTGCTTCGTATATTTAAGATCCTTCACTTAAAAGGGCCTTAGACACTAAACCAGAGTGCAGTGGAGTTTTCGCCAGAAAACTTCCACAAAGGGACCCTACTTAGCTTGAAGCATCGGGCGGGTCTACGTAGAGTTTATATGCACTTCAAGGAGGGCTATGTTGTCAGCCCTAAAGTACACATGAACCTTCATATCATACTTTGTGAAGTATAGCTTGTAAACTGTCATGCAGTTATTGCAGTATCATGCTGGTAATGCTTTAGGCGCCTGTAGCCATGTGGGGAGTTACGACAATAGGGGACCCCAAAAACAAACCCCGAAATAGTATAGGATCCCCTTACAAGAAGGACCCCAATAAGGTACCCCCTAACCCTAAACCCTAAACCCGAAACCCTAAAGCCCTAAACCCTAAACCCTAAAGCCCCATTTAGAACCAACCCCCTTCCCCACGCCCTCAATGCTGTGCCTGCCCTGCAGCGCGCGCCCTTGCGGATGGCCGCGCGCGCTCCTTCCCAGCTCCAGCCACGAAACGGTCGCAATGACAGGGGTTTAGGGTTTAGGGTTTAGGGTTTAAGGGTTTAAGAGTTTAAGGGTTTAAGGGTTTCGGGTTTAGGGTTTAAGGGCTTAGGGTTTAAGGGTTTAAGGGTTTAAGGGTTTAAGGGTTTCGGGTTTAGGGTTTAAGGGTTTTTTCCCCTCCTGCACAGCTGGGGCGAATCCGCATCGCCGGGCGATTTCGGGTCTGTTGGGATCGTTGTGGGTCAGTGAGGCTTTAGGGTTAAGGGCTAAGGGTAAAGAGTTGACGGTTAAGGGCTTGGGTCAGACTGATCGCACAAGGCATAATCACGATCATAATAGGCATCATCATAACGAGCATCATCAAAGATGTACTGAGGACAATGAGAATGATCACGATCAAACAGGTACATAAGCAGCAACAACACTGATAGACACCATAATCAGCAAATCATAATCATGATCATATAAGCTTTCATTAAGGAGGTCTCTCGACAGCTGTGGCCAACCTTCTGTCCAGGTCCCTCCTGCGGATTGCCTGATTCAGGTAGAGACAACACAACTTCTGGTACATGCTGCGTCGCTTCCCATCTAGGCACAGTTTGCGGCCGATGCGGCAGCCACAAACACTAGCTGGATTCGGGCCCTGAAGCCCTTGGGTGCTCTGGACACATGCCGCAGTACTACAGCTGTCTGTCTTGGATGTTTAGGCAGACCTCTGAAACGAGTGGCAGTTGCATGCACGTCTGTGTTCGTAGTGGCTGTTCTGTCCGTCGGGTCCTCGTCCTCTCCAGGCTCGAGCTTCACCAAGGCCAACTCCTCCTGCCAGCACGTGCGGGGGCTGTGACAAGGTTTGTGCCGGAACCGGCCGACCCAGGCGCAACCCAGGAAGTGGTCCTTGGCAACCATCTGATCCTCCGCCTCTGTCTCTGTGTGGCTGGAGATACTCTCGTTGTCGCCAAGAGCCTGTGAAACTAGGGTTTAGGGTTAAGGGTTCAGGGTTCAGGGTTTAGGGTGATGGGATGACGAGGCGTAAGGATGTGCTGCGCGCATCCGCAGGTCGCACCACGGCCCGGCGTTCGGACAACGCGGAGCAACTGTGCCTGTTCTTGAAGATCTCGATCAGAAAACTGCTTGTTGGTCAAGGCAGCTGGACGCAAAATCCACGGAAACTTGTGTCCAACGGGCAGAACGGCGTCGAAATCCGAGCTGAGCATGCAGCACAAGGACCGGAATTTCATGCATGCGTAGCGGCCTCCATGGAGAGGATTCTAATTGTGCGTGTGCCAGCTTGAACAACCAGACAAAGCAAACACCCTCAGTTTCATTCAAACCCCCTGCACCAGCCATGTTGAGTTCCACAACCGAGTGTGCCTTATCTCGCTGCGCTGTGGCCGCGTAATCTTTGTAGCGGCTCAGCGTTCCTGGAGCTTGGCCAATCGGTTTAGGGTTTCGGGTTTAGGGTTCAGGCACTGGCCTTTCTTGTCTCAGCTGGCACAGGACAAGCCTTCTGAATGCACCAGAGGATTCGCAGTGCTGACGGGCTACATTGACACAGACATACTCATGCGCGCGCATACTCAAACTCACGCCCTCCCGCGACCACACAGACATGAATGCCACCCTGATTCCAGTGCTGTGCTGCTCTGCGCAGAAGTAGAGCTCAAGCAGTACAATCAGGTACGCCACTGCAGATATCCGGGATTTCTATACTCCCCTTAGAACCTCGACAACAAACCCTATGTTTAAGATTCCCTTGGCTTCTTAACGAAAAACACACATGTAAAAATTTCCTAATGGGGCTATAGGTTAAGGCCCACTTGCTGGACCCAGGAGCGCAGCTGTCTCTGGATGTTCTGGACCTGGCTGCGGCGCCAAGATGTCGAGACATCGGGCTCCTCTGCTGTCTCTTGGGCTTATGGTTTAGGGTTTAGGGTTTAGGGTTTAGGGTTTAGGGCTTAGGGCTTACGGTTTATAGGGTTTGCTGTCTGTCTCTTGCTTTGTTGAGTTGCACAGAACCAAATAGAAAACAAGGGCTCTGTGAGCCTCACGGGCTTGGATCTCCAGTTGATCCCACGACGTACCCCAAGTCAGAAGACTGCAATCCGCGCCGCAAGGAACCTAGACACAAACTTGGCCCAACCCAACTGACACATTGCCCAGGCGAGTTGCACCCATCAAGACTTGAGCGACTTGCTCCGTTTCCGCCTGGTCCATGGTCTTCCCCGCACCTGGATGAACGGTGGTGCACGACCCCCTCAAAACTTGCAGAGGCATTTACAGTGCGGTTAGACCTAAACCCTAAACCCTAAACCCTAAACCCTAAACCCTAAACCCCATAAAATGCATGGAGCCACCCCCCCTTCAAAGCCTCCTACATCCAGGCCAGGCCTCTCCGCAACTCCGGCGCAGCCTCGGCCTCTTCGTCTCTGGACGCCTGCTCCTCATCTCTGCCTGCGACACATTGTCTAGGGTTTAGGGTTTAGGGTTTAGGGTTTAGGGTCCCCATTCAGCAAGCTTGGACATCTACGACGGTCCACCTGACTCAACTTGCCTACGGTTCCAAGAGTAAGTCAACATACCCCCCCAAACCCATACCTCTTGGCCTAGACTTGGTTGTCCAGTAACCTGGGAGAATTCAAGGTTAACCTTTGGGGTTATAAGGGGGATTGTACTACCCCAAAAAGGTTAAAAGTTACCTACTCTACTACTAGGTAGAAGAGTTGGACATGAGGAAGAACTGTAGCACACCCCTTAATTTCTGTTCAGGGTATGCCCACAAGGTATGTTGAGCATTTCTTAGATAGACTGAATGAGCTACCCTGAGCCACCGTGCGCCACTAGAAACCTGTCGCACTCATTGGTTTTCAACAATCCGGTCCTTCTCCATGCTCGACTTCCACTTCCGGTGGGCGCTTCCTGACACGCGGAACGGTAATGCTTGGGAGCCACATTGCCACTAAGGCCCAGGTCACATTGCAGAGCTCCAGGGGTCGTCTCGTCACGGCGCCCTCAAACCCTTTTAGGGTTCATGTATGGCCTTCAAGGTACAGTGTAGCTTGAAGTTTACAACTCATTGCACATGGGCCCTGAGAACATGATCGGCTCCTTGCCGGTGGTGCCAGGCAATGCGCGGCCACCCAACATTGTAGCAACAATTCGTGAGCAAAACCCTCGTCCTAAAACACGTGGGCGGGGGTGGTGAGGAGGGAGGGAGGGAGGGAGGGAGAGAGAGAGAGAGCGAGAGTGAGCAGGATCACTACCGCCACCCCCTAAACCCCCATTTTTGCACACGGCAGTTTAGGGTTTATTGGGCTTAGGGCTTTAGGGGCTTACCTTGGGAGGTGTTTTGTTCGACTAACAGTCCTTTAGTGGGGATTATTAGTACCCCCTACAATACTCCCCGTCCTTAAAAGGGATAACAACAAGGGGGTACTACAATCCCTGTTAAAGGACTGCTAGTCTAAGGGGGAACAGCAGGCCCACCAATGGGTCCGCAACATGATCCCAGCCCCAATCGGATCCCAACAACCCGCGGCGCCTCCGCCGCACGCCTCCGGGCCTGATGATAGGGTTCCTAAGGGTTTAGGGTTTAGGGTTTAGGGTTTAGGCTTTAGGGTTTAGGATTTAGGGCTTAGGGTTAGGGTTTAGGGGGTTCTTAAAGGAGGGAGGGGTTCTTAAGGGAGGGCAGGTACCTCCTATAACCTGCGCTCTGCTGACATTTGACTTGATGAGGGAGGGTGTAGGAGTTGAGGGGTTTAGGGGTTTAGGGTTTAGGGTTTCGGGTTTGGGGCTTCGAGTTTAGGGTTCAGGGTGTAGGGGCAATCCCAGCCGAAAACAGCAGACTCTTATGTCGCCCCATGTTCTCTTTCGTTACGGGCATGTACTTCGACCTGTCGAGCAGACGTAGACCGTGCTGCCGCGGGTGTTTGAGTGAGTGCTGCAGTTCGTGCTGCTCAAGGGAGATGCTACCATTGCTTAAGAACCCGCCCCCCCCTCCCCCGGGGCAAAAGAAAAGAATAATGATAAGAAGAAGAAGAATGGTAGTGACAATAATAGTAAAATTCATAACAATAAGCATAATCTGCAGTTCGTGCTGTTCAAGGAGATGTTGAAGGTCGAGGTGCTGACCGGTCCATCGGAAATGTTGGGAATTTGACTTGCGCGCATGAGCGGGGAGGGGTGCTACACATGGTCAGAAAGTGCCGCTCAGAGATCGAGATGACAAACGGGAGCTCTGTTTAGGGTTTAGGGTTTGGGGTTTGGGGTTTGGGGTTTAGGGCTTAGGGTTTAGGGTTTAGGGTTTAGGGTTTAGGGTTTAGGGGAGGCTCTTGGTGTTTGAGGGCTCTCCACACAGTTCTGGGATCTGCAGCTCTCTCTCACGGGCCAAAGAACTCCGCAACGGCCGTCCTTTCATGACCTTCCAACTCCAGAATGCAGCCTCGAAATCAGGTTGCCCGAAACCCTAAACCCTAAACCCTAAACCCTAAACCCTAAACCCTAAACCCCAAGGTCGACAAGCAGCGTTCGCTCGTTGCGGCTGACTCGGCGCGTCATCTGCACGGGAGTTGGCTCAGCGGGAAACATGGGAGACCAGGCGACTCTCAGCAGGCAGCACAACACCCAGAAGAGGGTTTAGGGTTTAGGGTTTAGAGTTTAGGGTTTAGGGTTTAGGGTTTAGGGTTCAGGGTTTAGGGTTTAGGGCTTAGGGGGGTCCATTTGTAATACTATTATGGATTTAGGTACCCCAAAACCCTATTTAGTATGGTGTTTTGGTACCTAATTCTATATTTGCAGTACAAATGGACCCTCTGGGACATCTGCTCACCTACAGCCGGACTTCCTACTACTTGCTTAAGAACTCAAGAACCCCCCCAAAGAATATTCTTCGTTGTAAGGGTAATGTAGGGATTCTTTGTGTTGTGTTTTTTGGGGGGGTTCTTAAGCAAATTGTAGCTTCTGAGGGCAGGATACATGGATTCCTGTGTTACCCTGGACCCTGTGCCTTGACGAGGGCTGCCAGGGTGAAGAGAAAGGCGGCCACCTTCGAAATTCAGCGAGGAAGTTGCTTTTGGTGCTTGTTTGTTTGATCATGTGATCATGGCCGTTGCCTCAGTGTCTGTGGAACTCTGCTCCTCAAGCATCGCACAAATTCTGATGTGACAGTGCAAGCACTCTTGACGTGCGAAAGGTGGTACGCAATCCCCAAGTCAAACAGCCTGTACAGAGAGGCCCTGTAAACCCTATATGGGTCTTACTAAGCCCTATACCCTAAACCCTAAACCCTAAACCCAAAAAGCCCTGAACCCTGAACCCTGAACCCTAATTAATTAAACCCTAAACCCTCAACCCTACACCCTGAACACTAAACTCTCCTAAGCTCCACTTTCAGAGGCCTCCGGCCGGGAGCCCCGCGCGTCGGAGAGCCGCAATGGCGCCGGGCTACGACGGAGGTTCCTTAAGAGCGACGGAGACTTGCGGAGTTCTTTTGTTGCTTTTTGGGGTTTAGGGTTTAGGGTTTAGGGTTTATGGCTAGGGTTTACTTTTAGGGTGGTGTAGATTCCTGGCTCGAAGAAGCCGATACCTTGAAAACCCCCAACCCAAGGGGAGTCGAATCATGAGTCTCTCCGCATGCGCCAAGGTACTCCATCACAGACAAGGTCACCTGGGGGTTTCCGAATTACGGGTACCTTATTGGGGTCCTTCCTATAAGGGCAGCCTACTCTTTGCATTCTATATTAGGGGTCCCTTAGTTTCGTAAACTCCCGCCTTGCTGATCAAGGACATCCCATGTGGCAGTGCCAGGGCCATCTGCGAGGCGTTCGAAAGAAGGTCGCACCTTTCGTGGAACCCCCTCGTGCACCCGGCAACTTCTTTAACCCTAAACCCTAAACCCTAAACCCTAAACCCTAAACCCTTCTGGCATTAAGCTTGATAAGGGTGCTAGGCCCAACCTCGGAGTTCCGGAGTAGAACTGACGGTATTGAACTTTTTCCTGGCTTCTTTCAGATTTCCTTGGACGGACTTTCTGTACTCCGAAGATTTCAACGATGAACCCCAGAAAGTCAACTCCAAATCTCACGCAACTGGACACTCACCCAGAGCCACTCTTGGAAGAAATGGAGTTCAACTTGCCAGTTCTGAGCAGAGAACCAAGGAATTCGGTACCTATCATAGCCGCCTACTGTGTAAGCCATTAAGGGATTGCATACTGTAGGAGCCCGAATAATAGAACAGGATTTCGGGTGTTATTATAGTATATTCATAAAGGGACCGGACCATAAGGGAATATTCTTCGTAATTATTCCGACCCCCTTTTTCAGGAACTTCCTTTTTGTAAGAGCGGAGAGCCAAGTTGGCCCCCCCCCCCCCCCGCCTGAGGCGCTGGTGGCCCTGCCAGCCGGCCGATGCCAGGAGCTTCTCGCCGCAGCACGGGAGCCTGCCAAGGGTTCCTAGGATGGCCCCTCTGAAACAAAACCTCGGACGAAATTTATTTTCCTGAATCTGCTCCTCCTTAAGAAGCAATAAGGGGAAAGTATAAGCCCTCAAACCCTTCTGAGAGATATTCCTGAACATGATCCTCTTAAACACAATAAACGGGAAAAAACAACATGTTCCAGGGGCCTGCCACGAGCTCTTTTTTTGAGGAAAGAAGGCCCTTAACTTGGGGATGTTCTCCCTCATACTACCAGTCCCTGATATGGGGGACATCCCAACCCTTAACCCGAAACCCTGCCAATCTGGGGTGTAGGGCTGTAAGCCTGCAGAGTAACCTTTATTCCATTCCCCAACAAGGGGCAATCGGCTAATCCCCCCTATGCCCAAAACCCAAACTTGATCCAGAAGCCCTGAACCCTAAACCCCCTCAAACCAAGCCCAAGACCAAGGAGCACAGGAGTAGCCTAGGAATGAAAAGGGGTGCCCCTGTTGGTTTAAAGGGGGTGATCATGGGGAACCCAAACCCTCAAAAAAATAAGGGGCCTCCTTTCTTTGGGATGTGCCCCCCTTATAGACTAACAGTCGGGATTATCGTGACCCCTTATCATCATCCCTATTTAGGACTGCTAGTATAATTAAGGGGGAACATCCCAAGGCCGACTTTGGGTCCTAGAGACCAAGGCACGGCTGGTTTTGGTTTAGGGTTTAGGGTTTGGGGTTTGGGTTTGGGGTTTAGGGTTTATAGGGTTTAGGGTTTGGGGTTTGGGGTTTAGGGTTTAGGGTTTAGGGTTTAGGGTTTAGGGTTTAGGGTTTAGACCAAGGCACAGCTGGTTCACCGTGGGCCAGGTGCAGCGCAAGCCCAGGGAAGAGAGCTGCTCGGCCGCTTCCGCAACTTCGGGTGGCCTTTTGATCCCTCTCTTCGTCCCCCCCCCCCCTTCCTTCTCTCTCTCTCTCTCTCTCTCTCTTTTTGAAGGGGGTTTAGGGTTTAGGGTTTAGGGCTTAGGGTTTAGGGTTTAGGGTGTTTCTGTCTCTCCTGCCACAGCTGGGGCCAACCGCATATCCCTGCTTTGAGGGGGTTCAGGGTTTTGGGGGGGTTTGGAGTTTGGGGACGTCTGGGGTTTTGGGTTTGGGGGCTTAGTTTCGGCGTAGGGTTTGAACCGCAGATGGGGGGAGGCGGGCAGCAGCGTGCACTCGCATCAAAGAGCGGCTACTTGATGGCACGTTGCGCGCGCACTCCTGTGGGATCGGGTGCCAAGCAGCCAGGGAGGGAAGGATGGCAGTGCGCGGTACCAAGGGCTTCGGAACCGCTGGCAAGGATTCAGGATCTCTTCCTAAGCTGGCATGGTCATCGTCTGTGCTCACGCTTGCAGCACCTGGATCCTCAAACACCCTTTTCAGCTTTGGGATGCGTGTCAAGCGCGTCAAAGCCTCCATGTGCTTGCCAAGCTTGCGCAGGAAGCCATGTCGGAGAAAGTACGTCAAGTCGGAGAAAAGGATGGGGTACAAGCAGTTGCCTTGGCGAGTCAACTTTCGAAGCCCGAAGCCCAGATCTCTACGCAGACATCCCCGTCTTGGAGGTTTAGGGTACTTATAACCAAGTAGAACAGCACTTATAAGATCCCTAAGTCCTCTAAGTAGGCTACAAGTGGACTTAGAATTGGGGTCAAGTAGGTTATAAGTGTACTTGTAATTGGGGCTAAGTAGGTTATAAGTGCACTTAGAATTGGGGCTAAGTAGGCTACAAGTGGACTTATAATTGGGGTGATAAGTACCCGTGAACCTCCAAGTTTTGCATCCAGGGGGGCTGAGAGCCATCCAGAGCAGAGCCAGGAGCGTGGCAGCATCCATCCTTGAGATTGCTTGGTTTTTGGTTTAGGGTTTAGGGTTTAGGATTTAAGGTTTAAGGTTTAGGGTTTAGGGTTTAGGGTTTAGGGACAAGCGGCTCTCACGCGCGATTCACGCTTCGGTGTTGCGGAGCGACCGCCTTTAGACATGGCATGACATGGCTTTGAGACGTCTGACAAGCTGTCGGTAACCGGGGTGGACCGGGACGATGCTTGGATGTTCGCAACTTTCTGTGCTAGGCTTGGGAAGTCCTTTCTACCCTTAAGCACCCGGGACCCTAAACCCTAACCCCAAACCCATTCTCTGAACCCAGGCTCTTGATGTTAGCCAGCACGACAGGAAAACCCCAAGCAAACCCCAAACCCCAAATCCTAAACCCTAAACCCCTAAACCCATCTCCAACTACGCCTCTACTTAAACCACTAAACCCTATATCCTAAGCCCTTTTTTTGCATCCGGGCTCTACGCGATATCTACCGGAACCAAAGACTCAACCCACTTCGCTCCATCTCATGATTGAATAATCCTAAGCCCAGTTGCTGTGTCCTGGTTCGTGCTGGGGTGCAGCAGACTTGTGGCCCAAAAGCTTTCTGGCACTCGTTGGCACCAAAGACGCTCCTAAGCCCTAAACCCCGAAACCCTAAATCCAAGGCCGATGCAAAGACCGGATTTCTGCTGCCCCGGTACTGAGGCACTGGTACCGGGCGACGCCAGGCTCCTGCGGCCAAGGATGCTGCACTTGAGAAGGCTCATTGGGTAGAAGTAGGGTTAGATGAGTTTGGCTGTCTGGATGTGTTTTTTACATACATACATACATACATGCATGCATGCATACATACATACTTTGCTTCTGCGGGGTACGGTTTTCCTACTTGGCTATGTACATAATGACTTGTTGTAAACGGTATCGCTAGTAGGCTCACCCATGCCTCCGACCGCCTCATCTCCAAATCTCGGCTCAGCACCCGAACCTCCCTTACACTGACAGTCCTTAATCGGGTTAATTTGCAGCATGTTGCATGAATCCCAAAGCGGGAAATCCCCGAACATGTGCAACAGCCTCAGGTGCTTTTGGGGTTCCTGAACCCCCCATTGGCCTCCCGACTTTGCTGGGAGCTGCCGCTTCTGCCCCGCAGGAAGGCTGGCCTCATACCTGGGAGGAGAGCTCTAAGCATCACGTCCACAAGAGCTTCTCGCAACACACCGCGTCATGCCTGAGGGAACAACTCCCTCGGCCTCTGGCAGCCGAACTCTGTGTGCGCACCACCCCTACGAGAAGATTGACATTCTATGCCACGTTCATTAGCCCAGTGCCTTTTCACTGAGCCTGACTTTCAACGCCTCCCAGGCAGAGCCCTAGCACAGCCTTGAGCACGGTGCTGCAGGCACGCTGCTCGCATAAGAGGTCCAGGTACTGCAACCAGAGGCTCTTGCCCGTATGCCTTGGCTCTGCAGGAAATTCCGAGCAGCTCTGAAGCTTTCGAAGCCAGAGAGATTTTGGGCTTTAGGGTCCAGGGTTCAGGTCCCCGTTGCGCTCATACGCCGTCTGACGTAGGCTAGTTTCAGGAAACGACGGCTGCTTCGATATCAGCTATGCGTACTTGCTGTACACCATGTTGGGCTAGTGACAGATCCTGCGTGGGATTTCATGTCACAGGGTAAGTACAGTCTACAAAGTGGGCGAGCATACAGCCCACCAAAAGCTGAGCCCCAGTTTCAGACATGCAGTGCACATGGTGTGCACGCCTCGCTCGCAACGTAAACAAAAGCCCAAAAGAACCAAAAAGAGGATTTGGGGTTTACGAAAAAGGGGGACCCCTACAATGGACCCCTAAATAGTGGGATCCCCTTATGACTCCAACAAGGTACCCTAATTTCCGAAACCACCCTTGGTATCAATGAGGGCACAGCAAACAGCGGGTGGCGATGCCGAGGATTGGCCCTGGCAGCATCGGGCTGCAGAAACAAAGAAGTCACAAAAGAGCCTGTCGCAGAGTGGACCTTCATTGACTGATGCTGCCGTGAGACACTGGTGTGGCAAAGGGTAGGCATGTGTAACATGCGAAACTCTGAATGGCCTGTTGCATCCTTGGGCAGGTGCGACACGCACAAATGCAGGGCACGTGATCTGCCTGAAAGATGGAGCATCTGAAGGAAGATGAATTGCATCTTCGCTCCTCGCGTCCTGAGACATTGGAGTTTCTGAGACAAGCCGCCACCATGTTTCTGAAACCCATGCCCTGCCGGTACTATATGGTACGACGATATGTCCCAGAATTCGGGGTACTACAAATCCCCCGAGTACAAACAGGTACCCATATTTGCGGAAGCCCCCGTATGTAGACCGGGCTGGGCACGGGCCACGCCAAATGCGGAGCACACCAGCCACATGTAGGCCCCGGACAGCGGCAGCTCGGAGGATGTGAAGTCCCGAAGGCGGCGGAGCCGTGTCTTTGGGTCCTCCACGCCCTCGGAGTCGCATGGAAGTTGCACGCAGACCCCAGTTTAAAGGCGAATCTCAGGCCCCTTTTCCGCTATCTACCATATGTCTTCCACCGAGGCCAACCCCAACAAAATCCAACAATGCACCGGTAGTCATAATAGTAATATTAGCAACAATAGTAATAATAGTAATAATAGTAATAATAGTAATAATAGTAATAATAGTAATAATAGTAATAATAGTAATAATAGTAATAATAGTAATAATAGTAATAATAGTAATAATAGTAATAATAGTCATAATAGTCATGATAGTAATAATAGTAGGAAGAATATTCATAGAAATCTTATAACCTAAAGAAACAAAACCTAGTGCAAAGCGGCTTCGGCCACAGCTGCCCGCTGCCTGGGCACACGCAGGGGTGTAGGGAGTAGGGACGGCCAAAGCACATAAAAATTGCCGGAACTCCTCTAAATCCTAAACCCTAAACCCTTTTGCAGCAGGCTTGCAGAAGAAACCCTAAACCCTAAACCCTAAACCCTAAACCCTAAACCCTAAACCCTAAACCCTAAACCCTAAACCCTAAACCCTATACACCCAACCATGCCCCGCCTGTCGATCTTCTCCTGATCTTCCGCTTTCTTGCGAGCGGCACCCTCCGTAAAGCGCCTCTCGAACTTCAGGGCGGCTGTGTCACCCTTCACCGCGTCCTCCTCAAAATCCGACGCCTGTCGAAGGTCAGGTCAAGGGATTGTCGGTTCTGTGGGGGAAGTTTAGGAGGTAAGCTTTCATGAAAGTAATAGTAGCAATAGTAATAATAATAATAATAGTAATAATAGTAATCATAGTAAAAATAGAAATAATAGGAATAACAGAACAACTTGGTTGTAGGGCTTAGGAAGCTTGGGGGGCCAAGGCCTCATCTCGATGCTGGGTGCTCAGGACGCCGCAGAAAGGGCAGTTCTTGCCGCTGCCGCTGCCTTTCTCCTGCAGACTCAGGACTAAATTGCGCACGGTTTGCGGCACGTAGTGTGTCAATTCGTGGTTCAGGACCATGGCTGCGGAAACACAGCACAGCTCTCGTGACTGCACCATGCTTCCACCAACATTTGCACAAGTCCAGATTCCAGAATCAAGTTGAAATAGCCAAAGCCTTAAAAATCCGTAGTTTCTCAGATGGCCAACCTTACAGTAAGGCTTTCTCCCTGAAGCCTGAGACAGCATCGTTTAGGGTTTAAGGATTCGGGTTTAGGGTTTAGGGTTTAGGGTTTAGGGTTTAGGGTTGAGGGTTTAGGGTTTAGGGTTTAGGGTTTAGGGTTTAGGGCCGTTTAGGGTTTAGGGTTTAGGGAGCCCTAAGCACGGATATCGGCTGTTTCGTTCTAAGCTCGGATCATGATGTGCCTGAGTTCTGACATCGACGTATCTATTCTTTTGCAAGCGCTTGGCTCCTCCTGCCAGCTTCCGCCGCATTCTTGGCACACGATCAGCACCATTGCAAGTCACGCGAGTCATCAATTCTGTTTTATGTTTACTGCGTTCCTCCCAGCTGCCTGCCATGATGGTCTGGCACCCGCACGTGAGGTGACAGATTAGTTCAACACATGTAGAGACAGAAGCCCGCATGCATTGCGCTCAGTGAGTGCAAACACGAGATTTTCCAGGGTCGCAAAGCCATGCGGAGCAACTCAGAGAACTCTTCTTGGTTCGAACGGAGAAGTGTGGATAGGAGGGCAGGGCGGGTTTGGGGATGCACCCCCCTTATACTACCAGGCGCCTTAATAGGTATCACAAGACCACCTACTAGAATCATCTAGAATCCCTATGAAGGACTGCTAGTATAAAGGGGGGACACCCCCATGTCGTACCATCAAAGGGCTTGTGCAAGTCGGGCCCAAGGTCTTGAGGGGCAATGGCCACGGCCTTCACCAGAGAAGTCTGCTTTCAAGCTCGGGGGGGGGGGGGCTCTCTGCATTGCAGTGCGTTGCCCAGGTCTTGGCTCTTGCAGTTTTTTCTGCACTTCTGCCTCCTGCGCACAACACCACATCTTCCAACTGGTGCAGGCCTCGTGGCTTTTGACGTTCGTTTTTCCTGTGATGCCGGCCTGGATGCCCATTTCAGATCACAGCTATCAAATTGTGCAGCCGTGTGCCGAAACCTTTCTCACTTCAAGTCTGAGCCCATCGCCCCTTGAACCAGGACGTCAATGCGGCCGCTCTCGCGCAGCACCTGGCGTTGCAAACCTTCACGTCACATGTCGCACACGTGCACACACCCACTCAAACCTGAAGCAAAACAGGCCCATGCGCCTCTGCAATCGCCTTCTGCACTTGTCCCTCCTTGCTGAACAGCAAGTCTGCATGGGACTTTTCGGGAAGACTCATCTTTTTGAGGACACGCATGCTGCGGGTGCAGAGGCACAGCATGTTGGCACAGCTTCAGCAAGTTTCTCCACTGCTCGGCACGCGTCAGGGCGGCGTGTGCCGCAGCCATATGACCTAAGATGCTAGCAAGGTCTTTCAAAGATGGCTACTGATTTGGATGTAAAGGTGTTGGGATCGTGCTGTTGATTGTGATGTTGCTTTCCGCTTGGTTGCAGCATTTAGGCTGCTATTGCCCGACAAGCCAAACGAAAATTTTCTCTGAGCACCATTTTTTTTGCATCCAGCTTTCTCTAAGCACCCTAAACCCCTAAACCCTAAACCCTAAACCCCAAGCCCAAAGGTGCATTGAACTCCGCATGGCAGGTTTAGGGCTCAGGGCTTCGGGCGTCACCTCGACTCACAGATTCAGCCCAACGTCTTTCTTTAATGTCATGAACTACTTGTGGTTGTGGGGCTTGACCTGAATGATGGGCTAGGGGCCTCCATTCTTGTAATTTTTATTCCTCATCATATAGTTTTGTAGGTTCTTTTCTTGGCCATGCGCCTAGCTGAACTGACGTTCACATTGCAGGGTCTTGGCGATAGCTGTGGGAAAATTACAGGCAACATCACTTGTCGATGCCACACCAGAGTGGTTTGGGGAAATCTTCCAGACCTTCCAGAAAGCAACATGCAAGAAGCCAAAGAAACAAGCGGGTTCAGGGTTGAGAGGTTAGGGTACCAGGATTAATCATCAGCCCCCACGTCTTTCTTCCTTTGTGGCAGCTTCTTTCGTTGCATGTGTGGGTGCGGGTGTCTGTATGTGTCTTACCCATCTGTCACTGCGCATGGCTGTGTCATTATCTGTCGCTCTCCCATGTTTCACACGTTCGATCGCTCTCGTTCATTCTTGCTCTCTCTATTTCCCTCTTCCCTGTGCCGTTCTCGCTGGCGTTCTGAAGCAGCCAAACCGCCCCAAGCCAGGCAGCTCAGAAAACGAGAGGCCCAGAAGCCAAGATGAGAAGATCAAGCCCAGATGCACTCGGTAAAGCACTGGGCTCGGTTGATGCTCGCCGTCTAAAGTCCAGCAACCGCAGCGAGATGCCACGTGATAACAGCCTTAGGGTTCGGTTTAAGGAGTTTAATCCAAAACCCTGAACCCTAAACCCTAAACCCTAAACCCTAAACCCTAAACCCTGTAAACCAATGCACCAAAAGGGCTCAGAGTGCCAGCCGCACGTCGCGGAGGCGCGAGGCTTCCACGAAGTCCACACCACCGCGCTCACAGCCTCGCACGCCCGCTGAACCAGGGTTTAGGGTTTAGGGTTTAGGGTTTAGGGTTTAGGGTTTAGGGTTTAGGGTTTAGGGTTTAGGGTTTAGGGTTTAGGGTTTAGGGTTTAGGGTTTAGGATTTAGGGTTTAGGGTTTAGGGTTTAGGGTTTAGGGTTTAGGATTTAGGGTTTAGGGTTTAGGGTTTAGGGTTCGAGCACATGGGTATGTGGCCCAGTGCTGCGATCAGGCCCCATGAACGTCAGCCTCAGCCTCGTTGACACAAAAAAGGGTCTTGCGAACAGGCCGCGTAAGGCATAGCTGGTGACGCCATCCTCATGGACCACCTTTGTAACCACGGACACCTCCACAGTTGGGGAGTATGGGGGGGCTTCTCACAGCCCTTGCGTCCGCGGATTGCTTGAACTTGGGATGTTCCCCCTTATACAATACTTACTAACAGTCCTTAATAAGCATTCTCGTAGGGGGTGCTATAATCCCAATTAAGGACTGTTAGTATAAGGGGGAACATCCCAAGTTTTAACTTCAAGCTGATCTCGCATTCATCGGCTTTCGGCCTTCGGAGGGGAGCGTTGTACACCTCCGCCCCACGCGTCAATGAGGTCCTGCCGTGGCTTATGGTGTGGGATCGCTGGGCAATTCCTAGACACTCGGATGTTCAGCTTGGCCAAGGGGACCAATTCCAGTTTCTACTAGTCTTGAGATCAGATCAGCGATGCCCCAACAGCAGGACATGTTCTTCAGGCGATGGATTGGGGGCGCGCCCTTGCGTGTGCTGACCACGCGGATGCGACTACAAATGCGTCGAGCGTCCAGCGAGTAGGTCACCACATTGCCCTTTTTCAACATCTGAGCGTCGACGGGTGACCAGGTCCTTGCTCTGCAACAACAGTAATCACTCAAAACCCACAAAACCCCCCCAAAACACCTAAAAGCCGCCTTAAAACCCCTAAACCCCCCTAAAGCGCCCCCTCCTCCCCGCCCCCCCCCCCCAAACCCTAAACCCTAAACCCTAAATTTAAACCCTAAACCCCCAACCCTAAACCCAACCCTAAACCCTAAACCCCTTAAAAAAAATGGCGGAAAACAACAACTAGCTTAACTCAGCTCACTTGCTTTCAACGCGGAGCGTCCCAGAAGGCCCGGAGGCAGAGGGCCCCGAACTGCGGAGCTGCCTCGCCAACTCTTTGCTTTAAAGGGCTGTTTTGTTTCCTTTTGTTTTTTTTCTTCTGGACAGAAGCTTCTTCTTGAATTTGAGTAGGGTTTAGGGTTTCGGGTTTAGGGTTTAGGGTTTAAGGTTTGGGTTTAGGGGTCTGGGGTTTAGGGAGTTTAGGTTTTAGGGGTTTAGGGGTTTAGGGGTTTTTAGGGGTTTTCGGCTCTCACGGTTTAGATCCATGACCCTGCTGATAATCGTCCCTTTGCCATTCCGCGCGGCTCCCCTTCCAGGCCTCCGCAATGCACTGTTCTGGGCCTCTAGGTCGGCAATACGTTCTGCCTCGCCGTTTGGCAAGGAGGAAGGCTTGGGGTTTAGGGCTTACTTGGAGGTTTGGTACCTATAACTGTACTTAAGACTGTACTTATAACTTTTTTAGGGCACTTAAGGGGCTTAGAAGTGGGGTATAAGTACAGTTATATTTGGTTAACAGGTACCATGAACCTAGTAGGGTTGAGGGTTGAGGGTCCCGGGGGGTTCTTGGCAGGGCAGGAAACGAGCACACATAGAAACATAGCTCTTCTGATTCTGTTGGTTCTGCTGTGGGCTTACTTTTGCTTTAAAAGTAAGGAGCTAGTGCCTCACAGTCAGAGGCAAGAAAGAACACAGGTATCCAAGTTTTCTGAGACAGTTTTGTTTTTTGCTTCACTCTTGACTCTGAGGCTCCAGGTTCTTCAAATGTCTTATCAGAACCGGTGTTCTGAACCCCAAGGAGCCCTCTTTGAAAAACACACGCGCACACACACCACACACACCACACACACAGAGAGAGTCAGACAGACAGACAGACATACATTAATGAATTAATGATTCACAGCACGCAAGCACGCACACTCGTAAGGCTCGGGCCTCAGCGGGATCTGCTTTTGGACCCATCAGAGAACGTCCATTATAGCAGTCACCATCTCATCATACTTTCCATACCGATTAAGACTGAAGTTTTGTGAATAACGAAAGAATAAACCGGAAGCGATAACAGTGACAGCCCTTCCGCGCCGCCGAAACCACAAGGCGTCATAGTCAAAATGATACCCAACTTAGGGTAGTTCGCCTCGGCTTCCTGCCGAGAAGCGTCTGGAACAAGCAGACCCGGATCGGGCCTCCTTCCCCCTAACCCAACCCTTCCCCCCATGCAAAATTTTTTGACGCCACCCCCCCCCCCCCCCGCCCTGTGGGACCCCCCTGCAAACCGATGCCGGTGGAGGGTCCCGCTTGTCGGTGGCTCCGACAGGAAAAGTACCCCCTCTCAACCCCCCCACCCCCACCCCCCCTCCCCCCCCCCCCCCCCCCCCCCCCCCACCCCCCCCCCCCCCCCCCCCCCCCCCCCCCCCCCCCCCCCCCCCCCCCCCCCCCACCCCCCCCCCTCTTAACCCTTCCTTGTTTTGTGAAACCCTCTTTCCTCCTTTCCTGCCTGGGGCCGGCCCGGCTGCCGAGGCGGCGCGCGCAAGCGTTTACAATTACATGGTCCCTTCATCTGGGCCCTTAAAAGGGGCCCCAGGTCTGTACCCTACACCCTCTTAGACCACCGGACTTACCTGGCGAACTCGATTCCTCGGCCCTCCTCCCGCCAAAGCCTGTGCCGCTATCAGCGCCTCGGCTTCTGCCAGCCGCCGCTCTGCGGCACCTCCTGACATTACCAACTAGGGTTTAGGGCTTAGGGTTTAGGATTTACCTCCGGTACGTTCACTTCATTCCTTGGGCCATGGTCAGAATTCCCGTCAGCAGGGCCTCTTACCTATGGCGAGCCCAGCAATTAAAACCTGATTGCAGGCATTGACGTGCAGCGTGGCCTTGATGAAAACTCACCACTCTGCCCCAGATGGTATGTCAAGCATACATACTGCAAAGCTGCACAACAGGCCTTCGGTTGCCGAGCCGACAGCTGTAGCAGATGCTGACCGCGTCGGAGGCTGTGTCGGAGGCTGTGTCGGAGGCTGCGTCGGAGGCTGCATCTGTGTCGGAGGCTGCGCAGGAGATTCGACGCGCCGCGTCCCTGCCACACACCGCATGTTGCATGCACTCTTGGTGACTGGGTGGCATTCTTGGACAAATAGCGAAAGGATGCGAAGGGTCATGCAAGGCCTGTAGCTACGCCCATGCCGTGCAGTGGTGATGTCTCGGCCTGTCGGTGCTTCTCCTTGCGGCATGGAGCCTGCCTGACAATGTCTGACAGAAATGTAAGGCCCATTGCGCACTAAGCGAACACCTCACGGCGCCTAGTCGAGTCAACCAATCAACTGACCTGCTGCATCTTGCCTTGCGTTTGGGTGCTCTGGAAGCAGCGGCGACGCGATCACCTAAGTGAGCGGACGTTCTTAGGTGCTAAGCTTGGCGCACCCTTTTGGAAAGGGAATTGGTGGCCAGAACCTACAGCCCAGTCAGGCTTCCATGAAAAAAGGCATGGTCCAAAGGCTTTTCTTGAGTCCCAAAAAATAAAGGTGCGCTCGCCTTCCCAGCAGGGGGCTTGATTCCGCAAAATCTCAGCGGCATTCTGCTGAACTCAGTTTGCTGTGCGAAGCATTCAAGGATTTCGAGACGTACGCTTACACGGAATCATTTGCCACACTAGCAGCTTTCGATGGACAGCCGACTTGCCCAGCCGCATGCCCGACGCTGCTGCACTGAAAGAACTCCGATACCACGTCTGAAACTATGAGCTCGAGCCTTCTGGAAGCTTTCCAGGTCGACATCGGGGTTTGGAGCCTTGCGGACCTGAGCTTTTACGAAGGAATGTTGCTAATGGTTGCGGTACTCCTCGCACTGGTTTCAGCCAGTAGCTTGCGGCGTCCATCACGGATCTGAAGCTCAGCGCTTCAGCAGGATAGACCTTACTCACGCACCGCCAAAGCCCAGCAGAGAGACCCGAGACTCTTCCATTCCAAACCCCGAAAGCACATCTTCCGAAAGATGTGCCAAGCTGCCCATAGTTCGTCATCTTGCCGCAGGAGACCTGCGATGTAACAACCGTCATAGTCACATGTATAGAAAAATACAATTTGTGCATATTCAATCTCATGCATCACATCCATGCCAACAAGCAACTGTCTGCTATTGTCAATGTGTGCGGCTGCGTGGCTCAGCGGCTCACTCGGTGGTATAGCGAAGCCTGGCGGGACCTCTGTCAGACATGACCCGCGCAGACAAAGAAAATCTGTGACTTGTGTAGCCATACTGGCAGAACCCACCGAAATACTGCACTTGCTATTGCTTCCTTCTGTCACCATTTCTGGCCAGGGCACATACACTGCGGGTTGTTTCGCCCCGCTGCGCTCGGCCAACCTAAGGTGTGAATTTGCGCGTGCGCCTTCACCATCTTTGCATGATATGAGCAGCGGTCAATATTACTTGTTAAGCTGAAGTACATGGATGTTTTGGGGTTATCGTTTTCTGCGTGTCCCATATCGTTCTGCAGATCAAAAGCCACCAAACCATAAACTGATGTCCGCCCCTTACTGAAGCTAGTCAACGCTCATTTTGACGGTCGCCCATATGGGCATGATTTGCTGTCGACATCAACATTATCTTTTGAAGTGATCCCGTGCTGAACCATTTCCGCGTGACAGCCGGCAGAAGTCGCCAACTGTGCCGTGCATCATCTCCTGGCAGAATGGATATGCCAAATCATTCCTCCTGTCCTTGCTCAGTGGCGCAAGGTCGGAAGTCCTGCGGCACGTCCACTTCCACTGCCACTTTTGGCCATGGCGGCGCTCGAGGCCGCGAGCTTCCCATGCAGCGAAAACGCATGGAAGCCATGGCCAGGCTTACTCCATGCCTTCGCCAAAAATGTGCAACTGCAACGAATGCTGCTGATGTGCCCACTCTTGGTCGTAGCTGGTCGTAGCTGATCATAGCTGGTTTAGCTGGTCCCTAGCTGGTCCTAGCTGGTCGTAGGTGGTCGTCGTGTCTTGCGCGATCTTGTCTGCCACTTGCAATGCATTACTTGACTGCGCGGTTGACATGCTCGGCCTCAAGACATCACCACCTCCCCTAGAGCCCTCAGAACCGGAAAAGGCGAGGTGCAGTTCAGGATGGAATTCCTGAGACACGGAAATCACGGAAATGCAAGACGAAAGTCGGAGCCCGTCCTCGGCCAAATCTAGTTGCAGCGCACCAGCTTTGATGCCAGGAGTTGCCTGCAGCCAAAGAACTGGCTCGGCTCAATCAGTCAAGGGAATCGGACCCCTAGGATTATCGTGGGGCACGGATGGATCAGGCTTTTCAAATCAAACTACACATATTAGCTTGATCAAAAGAACCTGCCGTTTCATATTTCGGCGACACGAAAGAATTAGTCCTTGACAGGTCTGCGCTTGTTTTTGAGCTGAAGGTCCCAATGGTCTTTCTTTTTCTGATGGTGCTGATGGTGGCGGGCAAGCCCCGCACGCCGAATCGATGGGATGCCACCCAGGCCGTACTGGTGTAGTAGTGTAGAAAGGGCCGAAACCCTAAACCCTAAACCCTAAGCCCTCAACCCTAAACCCTAAACCCTAAACCCATAAACCAGCAGGCTGGGCAACAGGAAGATAGCCACTGACCCAGCCTCTGCCAGGCCGGGCACCGACCAAAACGACTGCAGCCCTCGTCTGGCCGCATGTAAACAATTTTGCAAACTTGTGAGCTCACTGGGTCTTCTTGTGGCTCGCAGCGGGGGGCTTTGAGCTGCAGCAGCAGCCACAGGAACAGCAGCACCAAAGCATCATGCGGCCACAGCACAGAAGGACGCCAACCACGAGCACCAGGATCGACATGCTCAGCGCCTTCTCTACCCCTTGATCCCGCAGGAACAATGGGTCCACCTGGTCCATCTTCTCCTGCACTTGCGGCAAAGGGTCTGGAAAGTGCCCCTCGGCCACTTCTTCAACAAGGTCCAAGGTTCGCTGGAGACCCCCCAGGCTGTGCAAGTCCGCTGCCGCCGCACGGGTCGCGTCTGCGAAAACTGGACTGTGGACAACTGCATTCGCTGCCTCCACCAAGTTTGAGAAGTCTGGCTTCACAAGCACTGCGGCTCCAAGCTCCACAAGCCTCTGGGCGCTCCCACGCTGGTCGGCAAAGGAAGGGTACGCGAGAACGGGTACACCTGCTGCCAACGTGTCTGTCACACCGCCCCAGCCACAATGTGACAGGAAGGCCTTGACGGCAGGGTGGCCCAGAACCTCCGGCTGCGGGGTGAACTCCTCAACCCGAAGCCGATCATCATGGGGCAACAAGTGCTTCAAAGACTCCTGCTGCGAGGCGCGCAGGGACCAGAGGATGCGGAAGCCGTTTAACGTGAGCTTTCCAAATTCCGCGACCAGATTCGCAGCACTGGAATTGGTGAAGTCATACTGGGTCCCCATTGATGCATAGACTACAGGGGCTTTTCCGGCATCATCCAACCAGCTCCCCAATTCTGTTGGCAAACTTCGTGGCTTTGGCTTCTCTACAGTCCCCACAACGTGGCTCCCGACGGGTAGCTTAATTGGCAGAGTGAGCGGCGGTCCACCCAGCATCACATTTGTCCGTGCACCAAGGAGAATATCTGTATGATCAACTGCAGTCTCAAAGCCTCTACCTTTCAACAACAAGTTGAAGACAGAAACTATGATCTTGATGTAAGCCTGAAGCATCATGCACTCCACGCGATTCTGAACGCGTTTGAGAAGAGACCCTTTGAGTTCTGGCAAGGACCTGGGATTCACCAAGTTGGGGTACTTGCATGCCTGCTCAGAGTCGCCCAGAACAAACTCGGGATACGCAGGGACCGTCATGAAGGATATCCAGGGAATACTCGCTCTCTTCTTCAGCACAGCATTACAGCCAATAGACATGGCTCCCGAGAAAACGCCGTCAAACTTGTTATGCTCAATGAGGTGCACAAAATCATCAACCACGGAAAAGAAAGGCTTGCCAAGCATGGATCGGAGATTCCAGATAAGGTTGCCCCACACGAGAACGCGCTCGTGCCACTTCAAGTTCTTCGTGTCTGGAACCTTGAAAGTTTCACCTATGTACACCAGATAGGCGCCGCCCACACCATTGGGGAACCACTGATGTGCCTCGGTCGTATTGGGAAGGACAAAGGTCACGTTGTGGCCCCGTTCAACCAAGCCCTCCACTACCGGCACCACGGCCAGATGGTGACTTCTCATCAAGCCACCTGTCACCAGGATCTGCTTCGCATCGAATGCAGGTGCCTGCATGGCAACCTGAGTTTTTTTGGGGTCGGCCGTGTCTGACAGAAACTTTACGCTGGTAGTTGGCTTTGCAACCTAAATCTCCCAAAACAAAACCTGCCAAGATCAACAGAACCAGCCATACAGCACGTAGTTATTGCAGCGTGTTGTGTGCCTGTGAAGGGTTGTAATACAACCACACGTCCCTCAACGCGCAAATTGTGCCCGGAATGGTTTTTGACTGTGACATTGAAACGGCAAAACCCACGAAATCCAAGGACTCCCAAGAACAGCCTGATGATAGCACCAGCCATGGCAGCGTTCACGACGGAGCGCTTGTTGTTCCCAAGTCTGATACCCGTAAACACCCGTGTCATGCTGCGCTTGAATGCGACCTTCGTCTGACCAAAATCCTCATACGGCAATACATCCTTTCGAACCTAGGCCAACCCTCATCGACTCCTCCACTCCTAGACTTGTAGCAAGCAAAGCGGGGCGGCGACGCTTGGCCCAAACTGGCTGCAAAGACAAAAACGACGTCTTACACGTCGGGTAGGTGTCACGCCGGCGGGCTGCGACTGATTGACCAGAACAGCTCGTGGCTTCGCTTCGCCACGCCGTGTACCGGCGCGGCGTGGCGGGCCGCAACACCAGGACGCAGACAGACAATTGGGGAGGGCCTGCTAGCAACACGGAGCTTCGCTTGCAAGGCTCGGAAGGCAGGCTCATAAGCAGACTCTCTGGCAGACGACAACTGAGCGAATTGAAGGACAGGCTGGACGGAGATCTCATCGCAGAGCGCGGTGATCATGGCCTCCCGGCTGACAACATCGTACGAACTAACCAAATGTTAACGTCGCGTTTGATCGGCACCCCAGCATCAGGTTCTGCAGCTATACCCGTGTAACACCTTGGAGGCATCGGGATGTGCCTCTTTTTGAAATACGGCAATGTATACCTGAAAAAACAGACCCAGGGCTGGGAATAACTTGGCAACAAGGTCAGGCGGCACCCCTTACAAATCCATCTACGTCCCTCGTTTTCGAGCTGATGTGAATCATGAAGAGATGGCCAAAATTGGGATCCATGGTGGGGCATCGTTGCGGACGCGCCAGCGCGGCATTTCGCTGATGGTGTCAGCCCAGGATGCCCAGTACGCCGCGTGCCTGTGTGTGGCAGCCTGATGCAACCCCAATCCTCTCATGCGCAAAAGTACATGCGCTCTTCGCGCACCTCAGTGAGGGTGCAAGTAGCACGAGGTGTTGTCCTCGCCGGTCAGGAGGCGGGCAAAATGGGCAAGGCAGTGCAGCACCGCAGCGTCGTGGCTGTCCGCGATTGAAGGCCTCCGTGTCTGCCGGCGGCGCGGTGCGCAACCAACAACCCCACAGCGGGGCCGTGCACATGAGCAGCAGCAAACGCGCACTGGCTGCCTAAAAACGACGAGGCCTTGCAAGGCGCGTCCCAAATTGTTGCGCGAGCGTCCGTGCCACCAATCTGCGGAAAAGATCCCCCATGACGAGGGCGCACACGCCCCACCATACGACCCAAACGCAGGTTGTACTTTGCGGTTGAAAACGCGTTAAATTTGGAATGCTGCCGGTGAGGAGCCTGTCCACGGCATGCAGCGTCGGGACGGCGACCCAGTATGGGTTGGAGATTGGACACCCGAACAGCAAGGGCCCACCGTGCTGGGGACTCCGCTTGGCTCCGAACCATTCATCTCATATCAGCTTCACCAAGCGGTGCCCTGCCAGCCTCACAGGTGGTCACCAGCTTCGTTTCTGCGGAGGGCAGCCGGGGGGTTGCTGGGAGCGCATCCCACTGGCGCGGCGCAGCCTTGACCCGGCAGGCAAGCTGCGGAATTTGCGGCGGTGATTGCAGGCATTTGATCCAGAACCAGGCCTTGCAAGGCTTGCACCCTGCGAGTTGCAGCATGCGGTGCCCACGCCTGTGCGCCTGCAGCATCGCACCAGCATGCCCTGTGTGCTGCACGCCGGGCTGGGAGCTGGGCAGCTCGCGCGGGCCCCTCGTGCAGCGGATGGTCCAAAAAACTAAAGGGGCTGGCCAGGCATGTTGCTACCGCCGCATCGTGCTCAGCTGCATGGTCGGCCGTGCGGGCAAGGGGCAAAACCCGCAGCAAGTAGTTGGCGCGCAGCGCAGCGCGTCTTGCCCAGCCAGTGGACGCTGCGGCGCGCACTGCTGGCGGAGCTTTTGCGGGAGTTCGGGGTACGTGCAGTGCTTGCGTCGCTCCGCGACCTTCAGCGTGGCACCATCCACCGCCACGGCGCATGGAGGCGCGTTCTTGTAAGGCAGGACACCCGTGTTGAGTCGCAGCACAGCGCTCCTCCGTTGGCGGTGGCTCCGTAAACGACGAGATCAAGGTGGCGGCAGTCGTCGGCTGGGACGCCTGCTGCGGTCGTGTGGGCGAGACACTGCTGTGGCACGACCGCTCCGACGGCCTCCCAACCCAAGCGCGCTCGACGACTTTGGCACGCCTGGCCAAACAAGACTGCCCTCGGGCAAAAAAGGGCATGGTCGCCGTAAGGGTGCGAACGGCATGGCAAGCGCGAGGAGAGGCGCACATAAGCAATTTTTTTCCCCCCGCGTTCTTTTTGCGTCTGCCTGCCGCGGTCCCAGTGCAAGTTGTGTCGCCGATCTCAGGATCAGTTACGGCAGACGGCTGGCAAGGGGGGGCGCGACCGCTGGAGTAAGTGGTTCTGCGCCCGCCCGGCCAGAGAGGGCGGGGCACGAAGTGTTGCAAGGAGAGGACGGCGAGCAAGGAGACCTCCTACTGTACGCTCTCGGACAGCATGCCGCGCTTGTCGACCTCACGTATCCTGACGTTGCAAACCGTTCCTGCGGGGATCCGCGCGCCGCTTTTCCGGCTGGCCTACAACATCCTACAACTTGCTGCGGACCAGGCATGAGCTGAAGACGAATTCCGTGGTGTTTTGTGTTGCTTGCCCCTCGCATGCTTCGAACCAGGTGTTGCTCGCCTTACCCCTGACACGAGTTTCACCGCCGCGTCACGCTCTTTCAGCCTGATGGGGGGGTGACGAGGGCCGCGCGTGCTACTGCCTTCATCCACCTCAGTGAGCATACTAAATGCCCCCACACCGTCGATGCTCAGCACTGTCATCCAAGGGTCGGCTTCGGTATGTTTCGGTCGCCACCCGCGCGCGTGCTCAGCGTCCGAGCAAACACGAGGCGACGAAAAGTCAACACTGGGTCCCTCGCCCCCGCCAACTTATCCGAAGCATACCCTAGGAGCTCAGTCGTGGTTTCGTCATCCATCAATATCCTGAGGTGTTCATTGGCGCACACTGTCCGCAGACTGCTTCGGAAGTCTTCCTGTCCGCGCGCTCCGCCGGCGAAAACATTGCCATTTCGTGGAGCGTAGCCCAGTTTCCGGGTTTCCTGTCCGCTCCGCCGGCGAAAACATTGCCATTTCCCGGAGGGTAGCCCAGTTTCGGGTTTCCTGTCCGCGCGCTCCGCCGACGAAAAAATTGCCATTTCGTGGAGCGTAGCCCACTTTCCAGGTTTCCTGTCCAAACGGGGCTACGCTCCACGAAATTTTAATGCTTTCGCCGGCGGAGCGCGCGGACAGGAAACCCGGAAACTGGGCTACGCTCGACGAAATGGCAAATGTTTTTTGCGGCGGAGCGTGCGGACAGCAAACCCGGAAACTGTGCTACGCTCCACGAAATGGCAATGTTTTCGCCGGCGGAGTTACGTTCCACGAAATGGCGATGTTTTCGCCGGCGGAGCGCGCGGACAGGAAACCCGGAAACTGAGCTACGCTCCACGAAATGGTAATGTTTTCGCCGGCGGAGCGCGCGGACAGGAAACCCGGAGACTGGGTTACGCTCCACGAAATGGCAACGTTTTCGCGCGGAGCGCGCGGACAGAACACCCGGAAACTGGGCTACGCTCCACGAAATGGTAATGTTTTCGCCGGCGGAGCGCGTGGACAGGAAACCCGCAAACTGGGCTGCGCGCCACGATATGGCAATGTTTTGCGCCGGCGGAGCGCGCGGTCGCGGCTAAGCCGGCGCAACAAAAGGACCTGGAAGAGCGACGAGTCTGGGGAGAGCCCGGGCGAAGTGGGGCGTGCAGTGAAGATGCGCGCCGCGTACGCGCCAGCTTGCGAATCCAACAAGGCAGCCGAAGCGGGATCAAGCTCACGGCAAATGCCTCGATCGCCGAAGTCATCCAACTCATCCACAGCTCGGGACACGATTCGAGAGCAGAGTCATCCGGAACCTCCTCAGGTGGGGGACCGGCATGCACGAGGTCGGGGAGCCCGCAGCGGCGACCGCGCGGACCGAAAACATCAACAGATGCGCTTCGGCCAAGTAAATACGATTTTTGGCCACGATCACGCCATCATGCAAGCCTGTGAAGACCACTCTCCGGCACATCCTCACGTCGTCGCCTGGTCTGACCGCGGCGCCTTGTGCACACCCAAACCGCGGCGCACCGGCGCGCACACACGATACTCGTTCTGAGGGCGTTATCGAGGGGCCGTCCAGCTGCTGCGCGAGTTGCAGAACCTGTGGTGGTCGACGCCTGCAGCGCTGCATCGCACGCGGTCGGATGCAATTTCCGTCCTCCGCATGCGGGACGCGCCACTGGCTGACTTGCCTCCACACAGCCACGCACTTGCCACAAGACTGCGATGCCGACCCCAAAATGTTCCGTATCAGGCTGGCGTTCGCGACGGACAGCGTTGGGTCATCGAGGCATAGCCTGGTGTGCTGCGACGAACCGAATTTCATTTAAACGGCTAGCTTTGCATCATCGAGGCATCATGGCTTGGTATGTTTCGACGAAAGGAATTGGCTTCCCAAAGTTTTCTGTTCAGAATGTACTAAGCGACAAGCGAGCGCCGCTCGTTTGCGGGAGCAGTTCTTCGCGACGTCGAAGCTTCCAGGCCCTGTCCCTGTTGCGTGCGCATAGCGCATGCCGAATCTCGGCAAGCAATCCGAATGTTTCGGAGATAGTTTGGCACAGCAGAGTATCACAACTACATGACCTGATATACGTGGCAAAGGCATCATTGCATCACGAAGTGCCACAAAGAAAGTGCCCGCCGGAGAAAACTCGCCTTCTCCAAGCCTTTGGCAGCATCGCTGCCGTCGGCCTTGTCCAATATCCACCTGGGCCCGCACGCAGAGGGGCCATGTAAACCCTAAACCCTAAAACGGCCTAAAGCGACTCTAAAGCCCTGAGTGAAGATGTAGGGGTTGAGCACTGCCCGCGCACCCTCAGCTGCCAAGCGAGCAGCCACCGCAGCCCCGATGCCCTTGGCTCGCTGCCGTAGACAATTCTCACATCGAAATCATGCGCATTCTGTAGCATGCTGGGAACCTCTACTCCACATTTACACATATATATATATATATATACATGTATATATATATATACATATGTATATATAAATATATGTATATATAATATGTGTCCATAAACATACTTTTCTTTACAACTGCACCTCAAATTGACCCCTTTTTATTAAAAGCCTCTCTCATCCTATTCTAGGGGGGGGAAGAGCGGTCCGGCGCGGCGGCGCCAAAAAGACTACTTTGACTCTCTGATTTGTTGGGTGTAATATTATAAGTATATTAGGAATTATTTAGAGAATTATTACTAACTGTTCTTGTAGATATAGATAGAGAATTATTACGTATTAGAGTATGAACTAAGCCGGCAATTCTTGTAGATAGAGCACCCTGACAGGCTGAGTTCGTCCTCCCCAGTGCGCTTGGACTTTTCCTCGTGTGCAGTCGTCCGCTGTGCTTGGCCCACTCGACGCGCATGAAGCTCTCAGCAACATGCCGTCCCGTAAGTTTGCTCGGTCGCCACGGCAGGGGTTCCAGAGGGGCTCTCTGAAACCCCACCTCTGATCCCCCCCCCTCCCCGATGAGCAACCCTCCCAGAAACCCAAAGCCTGCACTTTGAGCTTCCATTTCTTCGCCCGAATGCATTGTCTTGTTGTGCTTCTGCCCTGAGTGCTGGAACTACTGGTTTTTCTCAGCCGCCTTGAGCAAGCAGAGCAGCCGCGCCTGGACGGCACCGGTCACGACGCAAACCTGCCAGATCAACTCTGATGCAAGAGGTACCCTTGGGTTCTATACAAGGGTATCTGAGAGGTATATCAGGGTTCCCCAAGTAAGGGCCCACATTGAGGGAGGTCCGCAAAACTGCTTGGCGCGGCGCCTGACCCTCGAAGCGCCGCGGAACAGCTGCGCAGGGCGAGGCCAAAACATGATGCCTCAGGTTGGCGATGGGAAGGCTTGCTGGGTGCACCAATGTCTCTACATGGGGGGTTACGACACTAGGGGTACCTTATTTCGGGTCCTGATTCTCAGAAAAGTCAATTCCGGAATTGCCCTGGAAACTGTGGTCCCTGCACCACTACGTCGGCGCGCTTTGCTTCTCCTCATGAGCGATGATGCAGCCTCTCTAACCCATACCTGTGCCTCCTGCGCACGCGGTGTCCCGCACTGCGTAAGCAAGAAACAGCACGAGGCCCGGACTGCCACTCGGCATCTTGACCAAGTCTATGGCTCTATGGTGCTCTATGCTTGTTGCAGAAACTCAGAGGTCAAGTACCCTGAAACCATTGAACGTTTTGTCTTGAACTTGAACCTGCGGCAGCTGGCAGTCATGGTGCTTGAGGGCTCTCTTTCCACGGACATTCACTGACCCATGATTCCCATGATCCCTTTTGCTTCAGTGTCTTCCCTTTTCTTCGCCTGTACTCGCAATTCCCTTTATGTCTTCCACACTGGCTGGCGGAAAGTTGAGGTGCAAGGTCGACTGCGAATGCGGCTGGCGGGCGTTCCTTTTTTCGAAGTTGCTGGCCCCACCCCTTTTTGGGAGAGGATCTCACGCGGGCTCTTCGAAAGCTTGGACGCGACGGGATGCTGGTGCTCAGCACCCTCAAGAAGGCACACAAAGGGCTGCGCTCTGAGAGCAGCATCAGACCTGGATGTTCACCCCGGTCAGCTGCCGGACGAGGCCGGCCACCACATCTTCAGGCACCCAGGCACCCCTGGGCGCGGTGAACGCGGGACTTTAGTCGCTCCAAGCCGTGGGCTTCCGGGTGTGGCCACTGGTCAGATCCCCAAGCTATTCTACCCTATAACCCATTGAAAAAGGCCCTTTACAGCGTTGATGCCGGGGATGTCTTTCATTGAAAAAATAACCCCCTGAAAAGGCCCCTTTTTGGGGTTGATCATGGGGATCACAGGGCCTAAACCCGAAACCCTGAACCAGAAGCCCAAGTTCGGGCTGCCGGGGCACGGAATTGCCGAGACCTTGGCGCGCAGCTCCTCGAGGAGTCCTGGTTTGGTTTTGGTTCGGCTCTTTTCTGCATCAGGGTTGAGGGTTGAGGGTTTAGGGTTGAGGGTTGAGGGTTTCAGACTCTCAGTCACACTAGGTGAACTCGAAAGGCCGCTTCACTTCGAGCTCTTATGGCCTCACGGCCGCCCTTTAGCCTTTGCCGACTCGGGGTGGGTGCTGCTGACTTTGTGCGCCCCCGGACCACAGAATTCAGGTACCATCGGTTTACACAACCCCAACTGACTCTCCAAAACTCTCTCTCTCTCTCTCTCCCCCCCCTCTCTCGGTTGTCCTTCTTCTTCTGATGGCTTCCTATCTTTCGTCCTGGCTCTCTCACTCTGTCCCTCCCTCTCTCTCCCTCTCTCTTGGCTCTCGTGCCGGCCTTCAGGCCAGGGTGCCCGTTCACCAGCCGACAGCGCACCGGGCTGCAGCTGCTGCTGCTGCCTGATGGAATGAACCCAAAACCCTGCAGAAAACCCACAACCCACAGAAACCCCTAACCCCGAAGCAAGGAATGAACGAATGAAAGAATCAGGCTCAAGCAAGGCTGCATGTCTTTCACCCGACGGCTCCTGCCGGGGTGGGGGGTAACTCCGTAAAAGGAACCGCCCTTCTCGAATCCGTGATCGTTGGCACCTCATGGTCTCCCTGAGGATGGGGACGCAGACCTGAGCTCTGATGGCTATCAGGGTGCTCCGTGTCATGGCCTGTTTCATGTTGTAACGAGCATCATCTGTGTGATGCTGCTATACTAAGTATCATATCATGATGGGGCCTTGAGGTGTCAAAACTTCTACTCATCAGAAGAAGTTGGGATGCTCCCCCGGATACTAACAGTCCTTCATCGGGTAATCCCGATTCAGCACTGTTTGTATGAAGGGGAACATCCCAACCTGCAGCTTATAAACCGTAAACCCTAAACCCTAAACCCCAAACCCATTCAGGAGAGAGGCCAAATAAGAAAGGATGCTGATAAGTGAGAACAAGCGCCGCCGAGCCGCACGCCCGTTCGGGAGGAAGGACACGAGGAGGAGCCAGGCTCGGTAGACGCCGTCCTTGAGGAGAGAAGCCCTTCGAAGCACCACCCCAAAAACCACCCCCAATCTTCTTTCCTTGCTAGCTTGGGTCTCCTACAAGCCCTCAAAAGGGCTCTGCTCTAGAGGGATCCCACGGGAATCTCTTGGGAGAATGCCACAATGGTATAATGGCATAAATGGTCAGTTAATGGCATACATGCTATCATGGTATACATGGTAGAAACGGTATAAATGGAATAAATGGTATAAATGCTATAACTGCTAGAAAATGGTCGAAACAGTAAACATGGTGTACAGGCTCTTTTCAAATCGTAGAAATGGCCTAAATGGTAGACATGGGTATACTTGGCAGAAATGGCATACGTAAGCGGTATAAATGCAAAGACCTGGACTCCGTGCGGAAAGGCCACGGGAAGCCCACGGAGGTGCAGCGGCGTCGGCCGACGGAAGAAGCCTGAGGTATAACAGTGGAATAGGAAAAAAGTACACTTAGTATAATAGTATATTAGTAGAATTGTATCGTAGTATAACATTATAAGAATATAATAGTAAAATACTATAAAAGATGTAGTAATGCAATCGTATCATCGTATCATGGTATCGTATATTCGTACAATCGTACGATAGTATCTCATAGTAATATAATAGCACAAAAAAATGGCATAATGGTCTAATGGTCTAATGGTACTATGGTATTATGGTATCATAATACATTGAGCCAGAGGAGACCAACATTCCATTCGAGGGTTCTGGCCTTCTGAACACTAGCTCTGCGGGCTGTAGGCGTGCAGGAGCTTTACATGGGAGTCCCAAAAGGACGTTTCACACCTGCCAGGCTTTTTTTCGCAACCGCAGGCCCCAAACCAAAATCCTCACGGCGTCTCTACCAAAACATGCAAAGCCTGAACTCGAGACCTATGAACTTAGGATTCCCAGGCAGGTAGGGTGGGTTCAGGGTTTAGGGTTTTTTTAGAGCTTGGTTAGAAAGACCGAAGAGAAAAAATCCGCTTGACCAGGGGCGGTCTAAACATCCTGGGGGTCCAAGCATAACACCGAGCCGAACATTTAGGGCACCCCCAAGGCAGGGCCACATCCCTAAACCCTAAACCCTAAACCCTAAACCTCCAGAGACGTGCGCTGATGGTGCCCTCCAGGAAACTCTCCGCCCAGCGCGCGGCCCTGGGCCGAGCCCAGACGCAGCGCACCGCAGGCTGCCGGAGGAGGGTGTCCTCGCTCTTTCAGTCGGGCGTGGGGCTGAAGGGTTTAGGGTTTAGGGTATAGGGTTTAGGGTTTAGGGTTTAGGGTTTTCTCCCACTCCTCATCCGCCAGCGCAGCAAGCAGGAGCTGCCAAAGATGCCTAGTCTTCCCCAGGCTTCGTCCAACCACAACAATCACCACAACCTGCCTAACAGAGGGGCCTACTTCAGTAGAACGGGCGCTGTTTTGGGCAGCATATTTTTTGGAAGTATACCTGGGATGATGAGAAGGCGTGGTATCTGCAAAAGGTGCAAAAGCCGTCGAATCGCTTCCCAAGCGCTCGTCGCGGGGGTAGTTCTCGAGTAGCCCCGCCAGGCACTCGAGCTGCGCCTTACAGGGTTCAGGCTTTGCGAAGTTTAGGGCTTAGGAGACAATAAGCACCCTGGTTGGGTGGCCCCAAAAGGGTTTTGGAGGGTTAAGGTTTAGGAGGGCTGGGGTTTAGGGCTTTGGGGATGAGAACGCTTCAGTTCGCGTCGTCAGTCCCAAGCTCTCAAGACAGAGCTGCGCGGAACCTCTCTAGGCGGGCATGGGCATGGTGGTAATCCGAAACTCAGCCCCAAGCACTAAGAACCCTACACCCCAAACCCCAAACCCTGAACCCTAAACCTTGAACCCTTAAACCCTAAACCCTAAACTCTAAGTCCTATAAGGTTCGGCCCCAGGCCTCCAATCTCAGGAAGGGCTCAGCTCGGCCCGGCGCCGCCTGGACCTCGTGCGATTTTTGGGGTTAAGGGTTAAGGTTTAGGGTTTAGGGTTTAGGGTTTAGGGTTTAGGGTTTAGCGTTTCGGACTACAGAAGCCCGTCAGTCTCCATGAAGGGGGGTTTTGGTTTGGGGCTGAGGATTCAGGGTGTCCATGCGGGCGGAATTCATATCCAACCCACCACTGCCACCGACCTTCGGCAACGTGCCTCACAAGATTTCTACCACCTGATTCCTTCAAGGACAACCCTGGGGTATAGGGTGTGTTAAGAAGCCGAAACAAGGCTACCTCCAGGGTTGGACGAGAACCCCGAGTCGAAACACCCTTACAAACCCCCCCTCTTTCTCTTGGCCGCGAGGCGAGGCTTCTCGAGAGATCGACGCGGATCGCTTGGGCAGGCTGCCTCTTGGGCTTCGGGAATGTCAGGCAGCCATGGCTGGTAGCTTATTTAAGGCTTATCTTGCTTTCGAGGTTGATTTGAGGCTTTCGAGGTCGATTGGAGTCAGACAAAACCCTGTGTTCGTCGAACGTTGCGGACTATGCTTGGTGTCGATTTGCGAGGATTTAGCACCCCGACAACTGGATCTACATAATTGGTTTTGCCCGATGCTCATTTCGGGCTTCGGGGGAGGCTATGGTGCTTGAAGCGCTTCGGGGATCAGGTCCCGCCATCCCTTGGAGAAGAGGCTGAGCCACTTGGGTTAAGGGTTTTCGTTGAGGCTTTGGGTTTGGAGGTTTCAGGGCTTAAAGGCTTTTGGGGCCTTTGGGCTCTTGTTTTGGGGTCTTTGGGCTTTTGAGGCCGCCTGCGTGCTGGCATCAGCTTCACGAAGAGGTGCAAGGGCCCTTGGAAGCCAAGGCTATGGCTCGGTGGTCGCATGGTGGGGGGTTTCGGGTTTAGGGTGCCTCTCATATTTGTTTAGGCCCTTGTGTTAGGGCACCCCCAAAGGGAGGCGCTGTTGAAACGAGCCCAGATAGACGACATGAAGCCTGCGCCCGCGTCTCCTTCCGAACCATTCTAATTATGGAAGCTGGGTGGCCTAGCAGGGCACCCAGCAGCAGCAGCAGCAGCAGCAGCTTGAGCAAACAGCGAAAGGAACTGGAAGATGGAGCCTCCCTTTTCAGAACACACTCTTGGTACGAGAAAGTCAATCGTACACGTGCTACCTGTGAAGGGGCGCCCGATTTATAACGATCCCCTCCAGTAAGTCAGCAAGATGCCGGGATAGCTGAAAGCTGACTTGCAACCTACAGCCTACTGGCTCTTGGCCGGGTTAAGGGCCCTGAAGGGCCTCATCTGCAAGTTCGCTACCGAGCCCTATGCAGAACCAGCTGGTGAAAGGCTCACATTGCTATGCGCAATCCAGGAACTCGAAACCGTAAACCCCTGAACCCTCAACCCCTGAATCCCCCCTAAAAACAAACCCCGAAGTCTCCTAAGCCCCCAAAGCCCCTAAAGCCCCTAAAACCCCTAAAGCCCCTAAAGCCCCTAAAGCCACTAAAGCCCCTAAAGCCCCTAAAGCCCCTAAAGCCCCCAAAGCCCCGAAAGCCCCTAAAGCCACTCAGCCCCTAAAGAGGGCGCATTTTGGGGCGAGCTGCCATCGACCGGCTCTGGGCCGCAGGGGAGCCTGCAGTCGCTTTAAGTTTGGCGCCCAAGGTTTGGGGGTTTAGGGTTTAGGTTGAGGGTTGAGGGTTGAGGGTTGAGGGTTGAGGGTTGAGGGTTGAGGGTTGAGGGTTGAGGGTTGAGGGTTGAGGGTTGAGGGTTGAGGGTTGAGGGATGAGGGTTGAGGGTTGAGGGTTGAGGGTTGAGGGTTCAGAACAAGTAACAAGAGTAATAAACATGGAAACAACATCATAGTTGCAATGATAGCAGCAACGGCAATGGCAACAGCAACAGCAACAGCAATAGCAGTATCCAATGACAGTCATCATGGCAATCATCATAGCAGTAGTAAACCTACTAGTAGGACTAATACGAATGGCAAGCGGAACTCGTCTCCCGACTCCCTACCAGTCGAACATCCCGCCGCACGAAGAAGCGGGATTCCCCCAAACCCTAAACCACAAACCCTAAACCCCAAACCCTAAACCCCAAACCCGAAACCCCAAACCCTAGCCACCAGTCATTCACTGATGCCCTGATGGCCGATTCGAACACCTAGGGTTGCGGGTTTGGGGTCTAGGGGACACCGTGCAAGTGCTGCAAAAGCTAGAAGCTAGAAACGCAACTTGAAGAAAGGAAACAAGGGCAGTCGGGACCCCGAACTCTCAACCCTAAGCCTAAGCCCTACAAACCCTGGAGAGAAGGTGAGGGTGGGGGCGGGGGGGGGGACGAAAGGCTGCCCAGCAGCCGGAAGATGCACGGGAGGAGCTGGCAGACGTCCTGAGAGTTTGGAATGTTTAGGAGGGCTTCTGCGGCATATTACGTACTCTTCGATCTCACTATATTTATTTGCATATGCATATATATATACTACTATTTTCAGATATAACGATTAGAGACCCAATTATGAGAGTAAAAAATCTTTTAAATGACTATGCTTACGTGTATGTTTATATATATATATATATATACTTGTATGATTAAACAGTATGTTTTTGTTGTAGTGGTCTGTTGAAGAAGCAAAAGGACTGGGTTGATCCGCAGTGGAAGCAGGCCGAGTTGAGAGTCTGGGGTGTCACTCCCTCTTGCTCCCAGCAGAATATACCTCTTTTTTAGGCAACGCAAGAGTGGCGGCAAGAAAGGGCTGCAGTGACCTATCATCAAAGGTTCTCAAGCCAATGATGCCGGTCCCAGAAACAGAAAGCTGGGGAATACTCGAGTCAAGCGGCGGAAGCAAGTCGTTGTCGCAACCTCACCTTGTGCAGTGACGGCGAAAGGTGGGGTAAGTTCGTCTGGGCCACCTGAACATGTGGAGGGTTCAACACTGTAGGGTGCCTTGATAGATAGAACCCCTCCTCCACCGGGTGCCTCAAATTTCAATACGGCAAGCCCCCCCCCCCCCCCACATGCGCGAAAGCCGAGGCACCTCCCCTGGTTCAAGCTTCTCCCAGAGATGCAACGCCAGGTATGCCAGCATGGTGCGCAGCTGCACCTCTGTGGATAGGGATACGCAACCACCCACCACTGGAGCTGTAACCCCTTCATTCTCGGGGCATGGATGGCCGAGGGGTCTAAGATCCCTTCCAAAGCCAAGCATGAACTTCGCGTCCGCAGCGTGCCCAAGTGATAGGGTCGCGGGGCCTTTCTTGGGCAATGAGCAAGGCCCAATGTCTCCGAAGGGTTCTGCGGCAAGCTGGAGGGAACTTTAAAAGTTTAAAGGGTCATGATAAGCATATAATACTGATATACTACCAATATACTACGAATATACTACGAATATACTACTAATATACTACTAATATACTACGAACATACTACCAAGAAACTAAAAAAATATACTACGAATATGCTACCAAAATTTTTCCCTTTGGAGTAGATATGTCTTGAAGCCAAGTGATGCCCCCACAACCCATCGGGTACCTGCAGGCCATCCAGGCCGAAGCCCACGAGGAGCTCGTAGGTCGCCCAGCTGTGGCCCAGGACCTGTCATGGGCTTGGAGGGTTTAGGGTTTAGGGTTTAGGGTTTAGGGTTTAGGGTTTAGGGTTCTGGGTTCTGGGTTCTGGGTTCTGGGTTCTGGGTTCTGGGTTCTGGGTTCTGGGTTCTGGGTTCTTGGTTTGGGGTTTAGGGTCGAGGGTTTGGGGCTTCTGGCTTGTGGATGACCTTCTGATGTACCCACGCTTTGCTTCGGCTGCTCCCCAGAATTCCCGAACTGGACCCTAAACCCTAAACCCTAAACACACTAAACCCTAAACCCTATACCCTAAACCCTAAACCCCACTAAACCCTAATCCCTAAACACACTAAACCCTAAACACTAAACCCACTAAACCCTAAACACTAAACCCTAAACCCTAAACCTAAACCCTAAACCCTAAACCCTAAACCCTAAACCCTAAACCCTAAACCCTAAACCCCCTCACCTCCGGCAGCTGGAGGAGGTCTTCCAGGGCCAGGCCGCCGATGCCAGGCATGGCGGAGAGCAGCCTACACTGCTTAGGGGCTGAAGGGCTATAGGGTTTAGGGTTTAGGGTTTAGGGTTTAGGGTTTAGGGTTTAGGGTTTAGGGTCTAGGGCTTAGGGTCTAGGGTTTAGGGCCTTTTTCTTAGGGTTGAGGCTCCAGGGTTCGGGGAGGGGCGGAAGATTTGGGGCTTCTAAAACTTGTTCCAGTTTAGGGTCCTGGTTGTTGGGTTGTCTGCTTCTATTTTGCTTTGAGTTGGCTCTTTGTTGGGGCGGAGGGAGGGGGGAGGTCGAAAAGTCACCTACCAGAAAAACCCTATTCTAGCGCAACCCCCCTGATGGGTGCATTCTTGTCGGGTTTGCTCTTTCCTTGTGAGGCAGTTCTCTACATTAGGGTTCCTTTTTACGGTTCTTGTCTTTAGGGTGCCGTAATTCGTAGATGGACAACCCTAGTTTAGATAACAATTTTCCCAAAAAAAGAAGAAACTGGGAGGACACCTCCCCGCCTCCAAGCCAGCTCCCGGAACTCTTGGGGCGGAGGCCGCGCTCGGAGAAGGGCCGGGAGGAGAACGCCTGGGGGGATTTATTTGTTGGGGGCGGTTTAGGGTTGAGGGGCTGGGGCGGTTTAGGGTCACAAGAGAGTAGTCTAGGGGTCGGAAGAATTCAGAATATTCCTTTACACTCTGGGTTTGCGGCTTCTGCGAACCCCTAGAGGGTCCAGGAGCCCTGGCCTGATGAACGCGCAAGGGTTCTGCAGAAGTTCGGGCAAGCCGAGGGCCGAGAGATACACAGGGTGAGAGGTAGGGTTTAGGGTTTAGGGTTTAGGGTTTAGGGTTTAGGGTTTAGGGTTTAGGGTTTAGGGTTTAGGGTTTAGGGTTTAGGGTTTAGGGTTTAGGGTTTAAGGTTTAAGGTTTTCGGTTTGGCGTTTAGGGTTTAGGGCTTAGGGTTTAGGGTTTAGGGTTTAGGGTTTAGGGTTTAGGGTTTAGGGTTTAGGGTTTAGGGTTTAGGGTTTAGGGTTTAGGGTTTCGGGTTTAGGGTTGAGGGTTTAGGGTTTAGGGTTTAGGGCTTAGGGTTCAGGGTTTAGGGGAGGGAGGAGGGGGGTTTTGAGAGTCTTCTTGGGCGAGCTACATAGGGGACCCCTGATATACCCTATACAACCCAAAGGGCCCATACTTCAGAACCTTTAAAGAAGGTAAGGGACCGTCTTAAGGGCCCATGAAGCTACCCCAAGAAGTCTGGGTCTTAATGAGGGTCTTGTGGGGGTTGAGGGTTTAGGGTTTGGGGGCTTCTCAAGAGACCCCCCCCCCCCAATTGAAGCAACGCCGCCGCCACTGCAAAGACACTCCTCCTTGGTGAATAGCCGCTCGGAGATGATTCCTGTCAAGTATGGCTGTGGTTGGATACTCCACCTCCCTACAACTCTTCGTGTTCTTCTAACCTTCACGCCTTGAGCGATCAGGAACAACAGTAGGTAGATGATATCATCATGAAGTGCGAGTTCAAATAGACGCTAGAAACCTACTTGGAGGTTCATGGGTACTTATAACCCCACTTATGTGTCCGCTTATAGCCCACTTGGAGGACTTAGAGGACTTGAGGGGCTTAAGTACAGTTATCATTCAGGTTATAGATACCCTGAACCTCCAAGTATATTCCCTCAATCTCACAAGAAGCAACTGCGTGGTGCGCCTGGCTTCTGCTCAATCAGGCGGGCATACGTCCACCAGGCAAACAGCCTTCTGGTGGCGTAGCCCTTGCGAAAGCCTCGGGCGGAAAGACTTGACGGGCACTACGACCCTAACCTTCCTCTGCAGGCGCCCACGCTCTCGCCCTGCGATCGCGCATGTCCGCGCCGCATGCGAATGCTTTCCTTTGCCTGGCTCCGGCGCGAATAAGGGAGAACTAATCACTTTGAAACTGGCCCGACACCCCAAATCCCAGATCCTAAACCCCTGAACCCCTTAACCCCTAAACCCCTAAACGCCCAAACCCACGAAGCCTGTAGCTCGGCTCTGCTGCCGCGAGGCTGCCCAGCTGGACGCGAACTTTGCGCTCTGCTGGACGCCGAAGCGCCTTGCCTTGCAAAAGCTCAGGCCCTACAAAGAAGACAAGGCTTAGGCCTGAGGGTTTTGCGTTTAGGGTTTAAGGTTCAGGGTTTAGGGTTTGAGGGTTTAGGGTTTGAATTTCGGGTTTCGGGTTCGCTTGTTCCGGCAGTTCCCAGAGATGCCACGGCTTCCCCCCCAAAGCCACTGCGATGGCAATGACACATTGGGGTTTACGGTTTGGGGTTTGGGGTTTGGGGTTTGGAGTTTGGGGTTTGGGTTTAGTGTTCTTTAGTAGTAGGTGTAGGATGACTGGGCTGTCGTTAAGGCGGTGCAATTAATCTAGTAGCTTTGTTATGGTGACTTTGCTTAAGTTCCTAACGCTCCGACTTTCCAGCACCATCCATATACCATATCATCATGCGCTCTTCGTGTACCATATGCGTACAGTAGATCGTAGATAATGCTTTCACGTACCAGAATGCATACACCGTAGTGCTATGATAGTAGGATCTGCCGATAGTAATGACCCCCAATAAGGTACCCCTAATAATGTCACTGCCAAAGGTCGCGCCGGGATCTTCTTCCCGAAGAGATTGACTTTGATCTCTTCAGCTTCTTTGGCTCTCCTGACTTGGAACGGCCGTAGTAGCGCGTTAGGGCTTGGGGCTGAGGATTTGGGGGGTTCACTCCTTCCCCCTGCACAGTGGTGAGTTCGGAACCAGGGTCGGCCCACAATTTTCCCAACATCGCCTCTCTAGCTGCTTCTTATTGCTTGTACAAACGAACATCTACAGAAGGGCAACAAGAAGCACAGGGTTGCTTCCATGGCTTGCGCAAGAGGGCTGCAGCAACTGCAGAAAACTGCAGAACTTGAACGGGTCTCCTCGACTTTATGTTGGAGTTGGATGGGAATGGCAGCTTGTCCGCGAGCTCGTAAAGCTCTTTCAGGAAGGCCTGAAGCTGCGGTTTAAAGCCCTGAAGGCCCGAAGCTGCACCCTAGACCTTGCACCTTAAAAACCACCCAAAGCCCTAAGCCCCAAACCCCGAAACCCGAAACCCGAAGCCCTAAACCCTCCCAAACCTGAAGGTCCTGGAACCCCCAACGCCGGCGAGGGCCTCAAAGGCCTCCGGGTTGAGCGCCAGGCTCGGCGTGGTGGTCAGCCACCTCGGCTAAAAACACAGAATTCGGGCTTTTTGGGGTTTTTTGGGATTCAGGGGTCTTAGGGCGTTTTGGGGGTGTGAGTGGTTCAGGGCTTTTTCAGCGTTTCACGAATTTCAGGGTTTCAGGGTTTCGGGGTTGAGTGTGCAGAGGTTCATCCGGATCATTCTGGGCCCCACGCAGGACAAAGCCGAAAGCCGGGTGCCGCGACGTTCATCAAGTTTTGTAAAGTCTCCGGGCACCCCGGCGCAAGCTGCACGGCCAGCTTCGACAGCCGGCTCCGGGTTGCCCTCTGCTCTGACCAGATGGCCTCTTTTTTGGGGGGGGGGGGGGGTTTTGGGGGGCTTTACGAGACCGCACGAGTTACGAGCGCGGCGCTTGCTTTGAGAAGTCCAGCCTCCTAATGCTCCCTGGAAGGAAGGTGCCCCCTGTCAAAGAGAATGCGCGCACGCTTTCTTTACGGATCGCTCATCATCATCGTTTGTATTCATCATTTCAGTAATAATTAGTAATTATCTTTCTTTTCTTTGACAGGACTTTATTGCTGGAGATTGGCAGTTCCTTTTTATTGTGGGCAATGGCAAAATCGTTCAGGGTGGCAAAAATGGGTGAACACCCAAGGCTTCTTTACCGTTACCGCCGTAAAGCACCCCAAACTTCAAACCCAACAACCCAAACCCCAAACCCCGGCGCGAAGCATCCCGACGTCCTTCCTGCCTCGACTCCTTCACGCAGGTGGGTGAAGAACCTGAAAGCGTGGAGGTTAGGGTTCAGGGCTTAGGGTTGCTTGCCCCCCTCCCCCTTGAATATACCACGCCCCTCAAGGGCCTCCTACAAGTACTAGAATGTAGGCGGGGGAGAGCTTTGAAAGGCCTTCAAGGGACCGAGGAAGAAAAAAAAGTGCAAGGCCCTGCCCAGCAACTGTGCATCCACCTTGAGCGTCTGCCCCGCCCAGGTCCAAGCGTTTGCCATGTACCTGAACTCTGCTGGGTTGGGCTTTCAACCCTTTGAAAAGTATCATTTGAATAGGTTGCCCTGTGAAACATAGGGTCGGTTCCCTTGTAAGCCCTTTGAAGTAATTTAAGAACAGTCCCCTTATGAGGAAAGAAGAAAAACTTGAAAGACAAAACCCAAAGCACAACCCAGTTTCTAACAACGGCCCGAATCGCCCCTTTCAAAAACCATCGAGCAAGGGTTACCACTTACCGTGGTCCTGGGCTTCAAGACATCCTATAAGGGTCCGACTATGAAAACAAATTGGAAATTAAATTCGCCTTAAGCCTTGGGCTTGTTGGGGTTCAGGGTTTTTAATGCATCCTTTTCCTGAGGAGGGGGCTCCAGGTTCCAGGTCCCGCCGGCAACCCTGAGCCCCTGCAATCCACCATGATCCCCTGCAGAACCACACAGACCCTAGAAGCCCAAACACCTGACACCTGACCCCTAAACCCTAGACCCTAAACCCGATTAAACCCGAGTAACCCCGTGAGCCCCATAAACCCCCTCAACCTGCGCCCCAAGTACCGAAAAGACTTACAACCCCTTCTTTGCCCAACCCTCAACCCTAACAACTTAAAACCCGTCAGCTCAGGTGCAGCAAGTGGTTCACGCTCCGCACCTGGTTTGGGGTTTGGGTTTAAAGGGTTTAGGGTTTAGATTGCAGGCATTTAGGGTTCAGGGGCGTGAGGCCCCTCGACGTGCTGATGGAAGCTGCTGGGAATGCAGGCCCCCACCTCTCAAGGCCTCGAGAACCCGACTGCTCAGAGTCCTTCGACATGAACTCATGTTGCGGCCAGTTCTCTTAGTTGTGGGCACTGCGTTGGTTGCAAGTATGATAACAGGCACCCCTAAGTGCCATCATGTTTTGGAGTCCCTTCACGACCCTTAAGTTAAACCCTTAGAACCCAAAAGGTTCAACCCTTCACCCCTTCAACCCTGTAATAGAGACCCCTAAAGACCCTCAAAATCCCCAAGCCTCGAACACCCCAGGCTAGAAGCCGTAAACCCCAACAAAAAACTTCGGCCTTACCGGCAGCCGGCCCCCTTCCATGCCGACTCTCCTGTGGGCGCCGGGGCGGGGGGGCCACGCAGGGGGAGCTTAGTGTCCAGGGTGTAGGAAATTTCGGGTGTAGGCTATAGGTTATGCCCCCTTCATCTCGACAGGTGTTGCGAAGCTCGTACGTTACGGAAGGGCGTGCGCGTGAAACGAGCTGGATGCAGAACCTCCGAAACAAGGGCACGACAGATTCAACATGAGAGGACTTGTCACTGCATTTGCTTCGCGCCTCAAAGTGCCCCAACATCCTTCAAGAAGCTTCGGATCCGATTATCCGGCCAACGTCTTGTCACAGAAGGGCCCTGAAGGGCCCCCAAGGGTTCAGGGTTTAGGGTTTGGGGTTTAGGGTTTAGGGTTTAGGGTTTAGGGTCTAGGGGTTAGGGTTTAGGGTTTAGGGTTTAGGGTTTAGGGTTTGGGGTTTAGGGTTTAGGGTTTGGGTACTTCACAGAAAGGGCAGACGCCAAGGCACCACGGCGCGGAGGAGCCCGGAGCTTCCGTCCAAGCGATCGGGGCCTTCCAGCAGGGACCTTGCCAAACGGGTTTAGGGCTGAGGGTTTTAGGGTTTTGGGTTTAGGGTTTAGGGTTTGGGGTTTGGGGTTTTAGGGTTTTAGGGTTTTGGGTTCTGCACCTTTCCCAAAATCAGGTTCCCCCCCCCCCCCCCCAGCGTCCTGATTACAGGGTTTCCGAAAATCAGGGTCCCCCGTTGTATCCTGACTACAGGAATTACCGGATCCCCGCACTTGGAAACGGCCCCCCCCTCTCATGTTCGGAAATCCCCTCGGCCCCGGAACTTCTGGGGGCACAATATCAGCAACACTCTTTGCGGAAAACCTTTCGATAAGCCTCATACAGGCCCCAATATGTCCATCAAACATACAAACTACCCAAACTACTTACCTATGCTGCACTACACCTAATAAACTCTGGACTCTTAACCCCTAACCCTTAACCTTGAACCCCCAACCCCCAACCCTTAACCCTTAACCCTAAACCCTAAACCCTAAACCCTAAACCCTAAACCCTAAACCCTAAACCCTAAACCCTAAACCCTAAACCCTAAACCCTAAACCCTAAACCCTAAACCCTACCAAACCCCCCCCCCCGCCCCTACAACTGCATGAAGTTCCATGTCACCCAAGCTTGCCGAGTCGCCCCAGGACGGGATCCCAGGCCAGGGCTGGCGGCACCCGCGTCTCTTCAGGCCGTCGGCCTTCAGGGTTTAGGGTTTAGGGTTTAGGGTTTAGGGTTTAGGGTTTAGGGTTTAGGGTTTGGGGTTTAGGGTGGAGCACTTCGGTTTACGTAGTTGTTAGGTTGTCGGGTTGTTGGGTTGTTGGGTTGTTGGGTTGTCGGGTTGTCGGGTTGTCGGGTTGTCGGGTTGTCGGGTTGTCGGGTTGTCGGGTTGTTGGGGGCTTGGGGCTTTAGGGTTTGGGGCTTCGGGCTTTAGGGTTTGGGGATTGGGCTTGTTAGGTTGTTGGGGTTTGGGTCTTGGGGCTTGGGTCTTGGGGCTTGGGTCTTGGGCTTGGGTCTTGGGGCTTTGGGATTAGGGTTTGGGGCTTGGGGCTCGGGGCTTGAGGTTTGGGGTTTGGGGTTTGGGACTCAAGGTCAGAGCTCGCAACATCTGCTCATGCTTCTATGAGATTTGGACGGTCATGCTTCCTGTTGCACGCAGCCGAGCTACGATACAACAATGAGAAAATGCCAACAATCAGCATCATCACCACCACCACCATCATCATCATCAGTGAATCATAGCAGCAGGCTCTACCATCAACACAAGCATTCGTGTAAAAGGATGCAAAAGAGGAATACTAGTAGTAATGGCAACAAAAACGACGACGATGATGATGAGGATGAGGACTATGACGATGACAATGTTACTGACAATGACAATCACAACGACAACGGCACAATCGCGCTCACACTGAGAATGGCAGTGGCAATGACAATGGCATTGGCCATGCTAACTACTCATCATGGCCACAGCCCCACAGCAACAAACAAGAACAGCGCAAAAGCTAACAATGACCACAACAATATTCATCACATTAATCGCAGTAAGTGCCTCGATGAACGTGTCGCCACATGCCGCAGCTGCAGAGGCGAAAGGTCTCGCCTCGCATCCTCAAGAGGCCGACAACACAGAATCGGAGCTTCCTGGGGTGGTGCGGAACATGCTGGAAGCTGAAGAGGTTAGGGTTTGAGGGGCTTTGAGGGGGGGGTGAAGGGGGGGTGGGGGGGGGGGGGAGGGGGGAGGGGGGGGGGGGGGGGGGGGAGGGGGAGGGGGGGGGAGGAGCACATCCACTCAGCCTGGCTGTCAGTGGAGCAAGGCCCTCCCTCAGTCACCCAAAGCAAACAAGGAGGGGCTCCACAAATTGAGATCCCTGATTGTTGTTCCGACGAGATGTAGGGTCTTGTGCAAGGATTGCAGACTTCGGCGTTCTCAGACACCAAATTCAAGAATCGGCTCCTTATGCTCAGGGTGCCCATCTTGTATCGGTTGGGTTGGTAGGTTTTGGGTTTTAGAGGGGGCTCAGAGTGCCCATCTTTTCGAGTTGTTAGGTTCTGGGTTTCAGTGGGGTTTGTAGCGTCTCAGCTTCCGACTTTTGTCAGTTCTGAAGCCCCTTCGAGTGCACATGCATGGGCTTTCGCGTGTGAGAAAGGACAGCGACAATTTGGGGTTTAGGGCTTGCGAGGCAGGGTTTAGGGTTGAGGGTTCAAAAAGGGCCCACAAATGGAGAAAATTCGCCCTGTTCTTCCGAGAATCTTGGGAATCTCGCACTGGGCGCGAACCTCTGCCTGTCACGGCATGCATCTATGGCACGTAAGAGCAATCTATCTTACCCTATACCCTAATGCCTGCACCCGAAGCTTGAGGCCCGTTAAGAGGACCCCCAAAGCCGTAATTTGCCCCCATGTGCACTGTGAGTCACGAAAGTGTCGAGAATGACCAGTCCAGTCAGATGCACGGCCGTGGACACCAGGTTGCAGGGCTGATGTAAAACCATGTCTGCTTCGAAACTCTCTCCGACTCGGCTTCATAAGACAGAAGGATCCGGGGGAGGTGCGTAGGCTCAATTCCGAAAGTCGAAGTCTTCCAAGATGTCAGCCACAAGCAAGCTGGCGCCGACAGATTACGGCACGACACTAGGGCTTCAGAAGAGTGTAGAAGACAGCCGCTGGGGGCCAGCCAGGAAATGGAGGTTCCGAAATTCGGGGTACCTTCTTGGGGTCCTTATTATAAAGGGCATCCTACTTTTTGGAGTCTACTTAGGGGTCCCCTGTTTTTCGTAAACCCCCACATTTCAACGGGCAGCCGACTCTCAACCCTTGTCCGCCCAGGCACCGGCGGCCGTAGGTCCAGGCCCAAGGCGTCATCGGGCGCGGCTTCCGCCTGCGCAAGACTTCCGACGAGCATCGGCAGCCCGCAAAACTGTGCCGAAGCTTCCATGACCTACAGCGCGCTCTCGCGGGGGGGGGGGGGGGGGGGGGCCATGGGGCACCATGTTTGGGAACCCTAAACCCTAACCCCTATAACCCGAAACCCTAAAACTCTACAAACCCGAAACCCTATAAACCCCATAATCCCCTATCCCCTACAGGGATGTCTAGCATCTAAAAAGCCCAATTACTTGGAGGTTCATGGCACTTATTAACCAATTATAACTGTACTTAGAACTGCACTTATAAGCATATTGGGGCACTTAAGGGGCTTAGAAGTGGGTTAGAAGTACAGATATAACTGGTTGGTGGGTACCCCTAAACCCTGAACCCTAAACCCCAAACCCTACAGGTATAGGCTTTAATTGGTGAATAAGTACCATGAACCTCCAAGTAGACGTCCGGAGCTGCGCCTTGCGCGGGGGCTGGTGGCGCAGCTCCAGGAGGAGGCGGCAGAGCTCCTTTTGAGAAGTATTTGAGGGTCTGGGGGTTTAGGGTTTGGGATTTAGGGTTTAGGGTTGAGGGTTTGGGGTTTGGGGTTTAGGGTTTAGGGGTTCTTAGTATAGGTTTGCTTCGGGGGCTTGCAGAGGGAATAGGGAGGGTTTCTTGTTCGGGATATGAAGGGCTTGAAGAGGGCGTTGGGGATGCTTTGTGACGGTTTGGGCTTCTGTGACACTGTGAGTGCAGGGGGTTAGGGATTAGGGTGACCCTACCTGGCAAAGACCGAGTCGGGGTCTACGATGCTACGAATCTGGAGCCTTGGAAACACAAGGTCCACGGAATGTCAGGTCCGACACGCCCAGAAAACACAGGGCTCCCTGAAACAGGCATCGCGAAGTCAACCAGAGCAACTCCCAAGAAGAAGCACCATCACACCATCACAAAGAATGCATAGCCCCTTAGAGCACATCACGACGAAGACTGCACAAACGATCCCAAGGTAAAAGAGCGCGCTACGCACGGCCACGGCTCCCGCGCGCGGTCTCGGATCCCTCCGGCATCTCTGCGAAAGGAGTTCCGAACTTGTCGCCTCCGCCTTGGCTTCAGGATTGGATACTTAAGGGATCTGCGAGATAGGGTCCCTATAGATCCCATTGAAGGGTGACGCAGGGGGAATAGAAGGTGCGAGTTCCCTACTGGGAGTGAGGAAAAGGCTCAAGCACCAGAACCTCCCATGGCCAAGCGTCTCGGCCGGTCGGTTGACAGGCCTCTGGAGCTCCACGATATTGATGGCGGGAAACCTGGCCGGCCTAAACCCTAAGCTCGAATCCCTAAACCCAAAACCATAAGCTTCGGAATTGGCCCAGGAACCGCCCTAAACCCTAGGCCCTACACCCTAAACCGCCCTTGGTGAAGTCCAAGTCAAAGATTCGGGCCCACGCCTGACAGGCACCCACTCCTCAGACTGCTCCTTCTCAGGACCCTCGGCAACTTGAAGGCGCACCTGTCCTTGCAAGGGGCCACATGGGGGGGGGGGGGGGGGGGGGGCGAATAATGGGGGGTTTAGGGTCCAGGGTTTAGGGTTTAGGGTTTAGGGTTCGTTGCAGCTTCGGCCCACTGAAGTCGCTGCGCCCCTTGCCTCCCTACGCCCTCAGCAGCTCTACCACTCCCAGACAAGAAGGACCTCCGTGGCCCGACTCTTTGGGCTGACAGGGCGCCTTCAAAACCGCAGAATAGTTTGCGGGGGGGGGGGGGGGGGGGGATTTGAGCGTTCCATGTCGTCCAGTCCAACCTAAGCCCGGGACCCTAAGGCCTGTGAAGCGCATGTAAACTGAGGCTCTTAACCAAGGTTTCGTGTTCCTGCGGAAGGCTTCAACGGACATGAACCTGAAGTCCGCAGAGTCTAACCCCGAACCCCAAGCCCAATTCTGGATCTCGATATGAGGGGATGGGGCGGAATTCAGGGGTTGAATTGTTCTTCATAAGGTGGCTCAGTTTTCACCAGGGCTTCCCAACAGGGGGGACTCTCCTGAGGAATTCAGGGCTGTGGCCGCGAAACGGTTGCAACAGGCGCTAGTGGCTCTCGGAAACCAGAACTGATGGGAAAACTCCACCCCCCACCCCCCCCCCCAAAAAAAAAAAAGCAACAGGGCAAAAACCCCGGGGTTTTCGCTGCCATCAGCAGGAGAGGACTGCCATGATCTTGAACTTCGGGCCTTGCTCCAGGCGGAAGGACACCGCCGCTCCTTCCCGGCCGCCCCTCCTGGGGCGCCCTCTGCGACCTGGCCGGAAGACCAAGCTCTCGGTGAGCGACAGCCGGTGCTCCCACAGCGCGCGCAGGAGGAAGCGGCTCGCGTTGTGCGTGTTCGGAAGCTGTGGAGACTCCCAGGTCCAAGCGCTCTCAATGCTCATCTCGGCCTGGCCCACGTTCTCGTAGCTGCGAAGATACTGCACTATGATCTTGGGCCTTGCGCTGATGTTCATGTTGAAGGTGAGCTGCTCATCCGTGCCGTTTGTGATCCATCCTGGCTTCGCGGGACGATCTTCGTACAGGCGCCACTCCTTGTGCGAGCTCATCTCCGGGCTCTCTGGGTTGGGCGAACGGGCGATGTGGGCCGTGAGGGGCATGATGCAGATCTCGAGCGTCGCCAGAGTGAGGGCGGGGTGTGTGGGTCGGATCCACTCGTCATCTGAATGCAGCGAGGGGTTTTTGCGTAGTTGTGGGGTCAGTTGCGCCAGCCTGGACCGACTCACGGCAGGCGCACGCTCCAGCAAGGGCAGCTGTTCGTTGCACCAGCTCACGAGCATGTCCGCAAACAAGGCATGCGTGGACCATGCGGGATGATGACGCTCGTTAAAGTTGATGGTGGGCCACATGAGCTCCATCGCGTTTTCTCCACTCTTCTTGGCATACTGCTGCATGGCCAGGTCATAGCTCAACAGCGAAACGCCATACGGACCGTAATGCAACGCAATCTGCATGAGCTGTTGGAGGCCATCGCTGCATCGCTTACAGCGGAGCGGCTTCGGATCCGGCAAGATATCCTTGGTGAAGACAATCGTGACCAGCGTCAGGGGAAGGAAGAGGTGGATAAGCCGTATGAACTGCTCCATCGTCGATCTTCTGCCCCAGCCATTCTGCCCGAAATCTAGGAGGATCCAATCTGGAGCCACACTGGCACTTGCCTGGGTCATGGCCATTTCCTGGAGCGAGCAGGCGGCATCACAGCCTCCCCGGGCATGGAGGTCCAGCTCCACTGAAGAAGACGGAAAGGCTTGGC